>QFEU01009953.1:0-22582 GCA_003316345.1 Tricholoma terreum
AAGTTAAAGAAATACAATTAGTTAATTAAACAGGAAATAAACACAAACTTACCTAGGGCCCAATTGACGGTTACGTTGTTTGGGCCCACGTTGCGTCCAAAATAGGCCGTTTGTGGCCACTTGGCGGCTGTGTGGGGATAGGCGCGGGCGTGGTGGTGGCGTGTGTTGATGGAATGGGCATGGTGGTGGAGGTGTGGGGGAGCGTAGGTGGCAGCAGCGGGGTCGACGGTGGTGGTAGTGGTGGTGATGAGCTGCTGTGGTTGATGTTGTGAGTGATGTTCAACATTCATCACGTGATGTGTTGAGGGTAGGCTGAAATGACTTATTTGCAAAACCTATACAGAGCAACAAGATCATGATGAAATTCAGCCTGTTGTGATATGAAATATTATCACTAGAAAAGCATTAGGGCATGAAATATAAACAGTCAATTCAATCTTTAGTAGTAGAAATTTATCTACTAAAAGCACCTCATAATGGTATGAAATTTCTATTCTATCTTAGGCTGAAAAATACACCCTTTAATCCACACCTTTAAGGCAGGAAATATTATCCCATAAATTGTTGATAAACTTGATAAAAATTCATATGTTAGATGGTTGAAAATCCATACCCTCATCTTGGATTAAAATCATCCCCTGTATTTCATACCTGTACAAAATGAAATTTCATCCCATTAGATTAAGAAAATTTTGTAAGGTAATACATATGAACTCCATCCCTTGGATGGCTGAAATATATGGGATGAAAATTCATCCCAAATTCATCCACCTTTAATTCAGCCATTTATGTGAGGAAATTCACATTTTAGCATTTAAATGGCTGAAATTCATATCACACCAGGTTCATAGTGATACTGCTCCATAGTCTCCTATTTTCTTCACTCTGCTTCATGCTATTTCCATCTTTCTTCACCCTGCTCCTATTTTTCTTCACCCTGAGTGGATGGAGTAGATGGAGTGGACTCAATGGAATTTCCAATACCCAGATGTCCTCCAGTTTTTTTTCAGTTTCATGTACTGAATTTGTGAACACTAGTTATCGATTTATCTGTGATGCATGTGATGCATGTGATGCGCACTACTAATATCTTCAGAAACTGTGGTGAGCCAAGAGGACCTAGTAGATCACATGAGGCAATGAGTATGAATAATGTATAATTGCTTGTGTATGTGATACAGGATTAGATTTGGCTGCTGTACTAATTAGAAAGGAGCCAGTTTTATAGAAACTGGCTCATTCAAGATATAATAGATACAAACATGATCCCCCTGGGGTCAGTGGGGATCACTACATTCTCCTCCTTTAGCTTCACCCATAGGTGAAGGTACAAAAGAAAGGAAAGAAACCTTGTGGTTACAATGTAAAATATTAAAGAGAACTGAGTAACACACTGGAAACTCAGTCATGAGGCCATCAGTATCACTTGGCCCTGCAAGTGATGCCTTGTTATTGGATAACTTTCCGTGACGCTAACTTGATATTCTATCTCCAAACCTTACTCTGCGGACTTTCAAATGGGTGGAAACACATTTAGAGTTTGGAGTAAGGACAAGACATCTTCACGGTGTCTCCAAATTGCAGATAAATTCCAAACCCTTAAATGGTAATATATGTGTGATTGTTGTTATCCTGTGCCCTCCCTCTGTGATCGAGTTTAACCATGGACGACACTTCAATCCCTGTGGCCATTGATGATGATGAAGTAGCTGATGAAGAAGATCTTCGCATCGTAACTACAGTGGCACTTATAGTGACTGCGGCAGAGGTTGCGCGACTTTTTCGAAATGAACAATGTAGGCCAACCCGGAACTATCTGACTCGACCTGATCTTACACCCAACTCACACTTTGGCACAGCATGGAGACATGTCTTTGAAAGCCAAAATGACCGGGCATTCATCACAACGATGGGTTTTGATGTGAAAACTTTCAATTTCATGATCGATTCAGGGTTTAGAGAAATGTGGGACCTCAAACCAATTCCCCATGACGATACCAGCTCATCTGGCAACCCACGGCCTGGGGGAAGGTCTCTCGATATCAATGGAGCATTGGGTTTAGTGTTACATTATCTCAATTCGACAGCCATGGAGCTTAGTCTCCAGGAGATCTTCGGCTTGATCCCCTCCACAGTGTCCCGGTACATTACATTCAGCTTGGATATACTCCTCAACATACTGTGTCACATTCCTGATTCCAGGATACAATGGCCACAGGCTCAGCTGCAGTTCGAGAATTACAACAATCTAATCACAGCATGCCACCCACGGTTACATGGCGCGTTTGCAACAATTGACGGTCTGAATCTCATGGTAGAGACCGCTGATGACATGGATGTCGAGAACGCAACTTATAACAGGTGGTTATCTGAGCATTTTATCAGCAGTGTTATTGTTTTCGCCCCTGATGGTATGAAATATATTGAAATTATCAAATGAGTTGTTGGTCTGACACATTTCACCACCAAGGAACAATTATATCTGTCAACTTCAATGTGCCAGGTAGCTGGCATGATGCGCGAGTCGCATATCCAATTTATGACCAATTATTGGGACATACACCGGATGGCTTTTATCTCATCGCTGACACAGCATTTCCTCAAGGAACAGCAAGCATTGAAGGCCGCATTGTTGCCCCAATGAAGGCTGGACAGACAATCACTGGCACATGAGAACAAATTGAGGAAAGAGCTTTATTTGACCGTGAAGTCATCTCATATTGACAGTCGGCTGAATGGGGCATGTGCTCAATTCAGGGTTCATTTGGACGACTACGGCTTCCCCTCTCGATCCGCAATAATCAGCAATGAGCTGATCTCCTGGAAATCTGCTTCAGACTTCATAATCTGCGTACTCGGAGAATTGGGTGAAATCAGATTCAATCTGTCTACATGCCTGAATGGAGGAAAACAGCACAGGAGGAAGAAATATGGACAAACTTTGAGAACATGTTGTTTAGGGATCAGCAGGAGTACGATTGAGTCAAGTGCTTTTATAATCAGTTTATATATGAATGATACTCGTAATGACAGGATGTAGTTAGGATATAGTGAGGAGTGTAACAAGTTAGGCCTAGCAAATCAGAATCTTGATGTAACGACAGTACGTAGTTGGTATATAATGAACATAAAGGATTATAGCATGAGAGTTTATCAGTACACCATTTATACTTCCCAAGAGGTTTGAGGTCGAAGCGATGAGTTGTGCGAAGAGGAGGGCTCAGGTGTTGAATGATCAGTGATGTCAGTAGAAGCTTTACGAGGTGGCCGCATAGGAGAAGAATGGAATGCTGGAATGTTGTTTTCCTTGTTGTTGTCGAAATCGGAAGCACTGGACGCATCGGTGATCCATGTGGTATAAGAACCACCTTCAGGATAATGGACTGTGGAGCGGACTTTGCCACGAACACGTTCAAGGTCTGGGTAATGCTTACAAGACCTGGGTGGCCATCCAACAGCAGACATTGCTGCCCCTGCCATGCGCCGTTCGAGATTTAATTCCATGTCGAGGCGGTCACAGATACGCTCAACCTTGTGAAGGCGATCACGAAGCTGATTGATCTCAGTCTGGAGTGATCGGTTAAGCTGTTGAGAGTCTCATAACTAATGGGTAAGGGAGAGGAAGTGGGTCTGCTGGAGTGAACGATGAGCCTGTTCTTCATCACAAGCACGTTGAGTCTCAGGGTCGAGGGCAGTGGCGATCTTTCTGACAAGCTCAGCAGTTTGATGAGCACGAGTGTGACAAGGTTCAGGAACATCAGAGCAACCATTACGGGCCACAGCGGTGTGGACCTTCTCGACATGGGCTGCAGGTTCGTGATCAGATGTGTCGGAGAGTTCATTGTCGTGGGTGTCAGGGTCATCGATATGACAGAGGGAGAGTTTCTCGTTGATCTTCTGGTCAATGGCTTTTGCGTGGGTGATGTGAGTTGGGTGCTTTCCATTCCCGGTTGGTTTCTTCACCTTCACGAGCTGTAGCAGGAAATATCACAATTAGAACACATCAAGAATAATACAATTAAGAACTATACACACCCCTTTGAATTTTGATTCCAGAGCCTTCACATCGCAAGCCGCTCGGCCCTTACAAGTTGCCCATTGTCCATAACAGACAGTGATACACTTCCACCCATTTCCACCAATAGGAAGCTCTTCCTCTACCAGCCGAAGGAGCTCATCGATGTCATCATCCTTGTAGTTGCCAGCACCTGGTCTGCGACCACCATGAGATCCTTTGGCTTTGATTACCTCACTTTCATCACCAGAGTCGACTGAATCAACATCGGAGATGTTGATCACTTTGCGCTTGCCCAGGGCCTTCGAGTTAGAGGGTGTAGCCTTGTGACAAGATCCACCAGCCTTAGTTGCAGGTTTGTGACCAACCATGGAGGCAATGGTTGGCCCATGCTGAAGATCATGGTCCAAGGTGGCAGGAAGGGGGATGTAGGCAGGATCAGGGGCTGAATTTGATGGATAATTGATGAATGGTGGAGGAAAAGAAGGGAGAGTTGGAGGAAAAGTCGAAGCTGTTGACCTGATTGTCGAAATCGGTGGAAGAATAATGTCATGCGAAAATCCCTGTACCAACAAGAGATATTAGTTAGAGAAGGATATCAGGATCACAACTTACCATGGAATGCGGCATGGTCTGCTCTTTGGAAAGGCGACCAACACCATTATGTACCATCAAGGGCCCAACGGCTGAAATGGAAGAGTGCTGGCAGATGACATGGTGAGAAGTGCTTGACAACACAGTTTTTGAGACGATGGGTAACATACCTTTTGGCCACCTCTTTATACCCTGGTCCCTTGCACCCCACTCACACCCATGACCACTGCAATTGGCAGGTCACGTAACCAATTTTGCATGCTCTTCAGCTCAGCTGATGATGACCCAATATGTGGCATGACGGAGATACAGGGCTAGAGGAGCTAAAGGTTGGTCAACTGTATTGTGCCAGCATACTTAGAGAGCATACCGAGATGCATCGTAGGTCCAATGTCGAGGGATTTGGTAAAAGTTTGCATTCTTGTATATTGGGCGCACCAGGGGCCAAGATCCGGATGCAAGCGGCGCGGGGGAACAGGCAGAAGGGAACAGGGGAGGAATGAAGATCACATAGGATGGTGCGACAGCAAGAACGATGCTTGGAGGGCAGGGACAAAGACAAAAGACGAGAGATGTGTTGGACGTCAAGAACTTGCCACGCTGATCGGATCCATCGTGATCGGACTGCCTTTTTTGTATTCAAGTGCCATTTTGAAGTATGGAAAGGGGTCTGGACCCCGCTTCAAACGTTAAGGTTTGGAGAGCTCTTGAAATGATGGGACATGAGATTTTCGGATCTTTTCCCTGGCGGCATCTCAGCGAAGACCCTTAGCAACATGAATTTGGAGTTGGACAATCAAGTTAGCGTTATGGAAAGTCATCCATTGATGTGGAACATGGAACTCCAAGTCCCATTTAAAAATGTCTGATGCATGACTTGAATCACATGTTTTCTGTTGACTCAATCGTTGATCGTTGTGTAGCATGACTTACATCACATGTTTTGGACGACTTTGACCCGAGTTGCTGTCTCAGATTACTCTTCCTTCGAACACGGGCTGTGGTGCAGTGCACCAGCCTGACACACATCTGGGTGATGCGTATCTCTTGTCACACTTCCCAACTGGGAAGTGGCAGCTGTGTATCCACAGCATCACCTTGGTGCCAAGGTGAATTTGATGAAACTCAGTGTTTCATCACATTGCTCAGTCCACTAACAAAGATGTTGACTTTGTCTTAGATTCAACATTTGAAATCAAGTGTTTCACATGTACAGCATCACCATGATGCCATCTCGACACATCAAGATGACAATACTGCATTCATCTCTGGGAACACCGGATGTTTGGGAACATGGCCATTTGTGGGCCACATGACACAATACACATTGTTGAATGCATTGGGTTTTGGTTAACAGGTAAGCTTTTTACCTGTTCTCTTAGGGACAGCACGGGGGGCGCTGCCCATCATATACTGACACTTTCATTTACAGAACAATGAACATCATCATTCTGGCAAGCTTCATCGCCTTTAATATGATGGCATCACTATGATGCCATCTCAACACTTCAAGAATCTGACCACATGTTTGTCGAGGGAAACAAGGGAGATTTGGGGATACGGCCATTTGGGGGTCATATGGACATTTGTTATGCACTTTTAAATGTGTGGGTGGCTGGGTTTCAGGTAAGTCCATTACCTGAACTGAAGGGAACAGTGCCATAAGCACTGTCCATTGTTTTCTGATGTTTTTACTTACAGAATGACATCCATTACTGCCTAGGGCCACTTCAAGGCCATCAAAGTGACAGAGGCACAACTCCGGGTGGAATTGTTGGAGGAATAATGATACGGCCAATTGGGGGCTGTAGGGAGGTTTGATATGCATTCTCGAATGCATAGGTCATTGAGAATCAGGTAAGCAGATCATTAGAACTGCAAGGGGTGGTGCCATAGGCACCACTCATTGTTTACTGACCCTTTTCTTTTCCAAACAATGTTCTTTGTTGTTTGACAGGTTTCGTGGATCTGAACTTGATGTCAACATGTCAAATACACTCTGCTGCTCACATATGAACATGCAATGTTTGTTTTCTCTCTGGAGCTCCCCTCCCCCTCTGCTTTGACCCCAGGTCAAAGCATCTGCCAACCCAATGCATACATCCTCATAATACACACTATTCCTCAGATTGACCCGATGACAATGAATGAATTAACTTGTCGTCATGCTCGTACCAAGTCTCACAGCTTGTCTTTGAACTGTCAAGATGAAGGCCATGTGGTTCATCCTTGAACCACTGATGGAAGGAGACTATGGCTGTCTGATAGTTGTGGGGACAGTTGTTATGCACATCTGTGTGCATTTGGGCATGAACCAAACTCAATGCCAACACGTCGAGTGCCTGCTGCTCAGGTACGAATGTCCAACTATGTTTGTTCCTTCTGGGACTCGACTCAACTACACCAAGTCCATCCCTGTGTTTTGGGATTCCCAAACACAGTCAGTCCCCTTTGAATCAGATGAACAAACTCTGAGTCTTGTTCATCGATTACCACCAGTGCTCAGGGATCCAAACTCAATGTCAACACATCGAGTGCATCCTTCTGCTTGTGTATGAATGTCCAACGACATTTGTTCCTCCTGTGGACATCCCCACCCCTTCTGCCTCAACACAGCATTGAGGCATTCACTGGCTCAACGTGTTCATCCCTGGGATGCATGTTCTCAATTCCGATGACCTTGACTCTGCATTGGTTGTCCATGGGAGTCTCATCTTTTTCTCTACCTCATTTTATGGATGAGGTGCTCAATTTCTCATTATAACATGCATCATATTGTTGCACATCTCTTTTCTCCTCTGGGTGTGACTGTTGCTGGTGTTTATGCCCAGCAGTATCACTATATGCATGTCTTTCAACATGTAGCAGGGACTGGCTGGCCTTAGCCTCAGCTCAGGCTGCGGGAATCCAGTGTCCGTTATGAAATTCAACATGACTGTTGAAAATGCCTCGATAGTTCAAGCCACCTGAGAATTTAGCCTGCTGTTCGAGCAGGCAGATAGTAGACTCAAGGGCATGGGTGCCACTTTCTTGAATGATCCATGTGGATTCACATGGATCATAGTAGAAAAACCTGTTCAGTAATTCATTATTATGTACACCGTACCTCATGTAAGGAATATGCACTTCAGCAGTGCGAGCATGATTATGCATACGATGACCATTGGCATCATAATCTCTGGCCTTGACAGACAGGGGGTTATCCTGTGCCCATGTGTTACCAGCTTGCACCTCAGCTGAGGTACGATAATGATGATAAAGGCCCAATGGAGCCATGTCCAGTGAGAAAAAAAAATGTTGGGCATTTTCGGGCGTTGTCAAGGGTGATCAATGGCTCTGATGGGATGGATCAAGACTGCGGGGGTCTCAGAAATGAACTATAACGTGTTTTGGGCATGTTGTAGGGGTGGATTTGATCATTACGTGGCATGATGCAGGGTTGAGATGAAGGTGGGAAAGATTTTGATGGAGGCGAGAATAGCTGTGTAAACACACAGATATATGAGTTTGTATACTCAAAAAAGTGTGGTGAGCTGAGAGGACCTAGTAGATCACACAAGGCAACAAGTATGAATAACATATAATTGCTTGTGTATGTGATACAGGATTAGGTTTGGCTGCTGTACTAATTAGGAAGGAGCCAGTTTTATAGGGACTAGCTATAATAGATACAAACATGATCTCCCTGGGGTCAGTGGGGATCACTACAGAAACTCCTACATGGCTAAGTAGCCAATTATCAATAGTAAAATATATTCGAAGTCATTCGAAGTCATTGTAAGTCCTGCTAAGAACTTTTTGATTTTCCTGATGTTGTCAGTTGCTTTCAGAGTCAAGCTTCAAAAAGATGGAAATCAGAACACATGCAACTCGTGATCAAGGGGCCACAATTGTACAGGAATGAATGGGGAACAAGTGGTACTAGCAATTACTAATGGGAGCTTCGAAAAGATGGAAGTCAGAACATGTGAACCATCAGCGATATCATGCGACTAGCTGATTAGCCAGCCTCCTTGTTACACTTGGCGATGCGGCTTAAGCATGACATAGCCACAATTGCGACCACTTGACTTCCGAGCAAGTTGAAGCTGCCGAGGCCCAAAATGATGAGCTGTAAAGTAGTTGATTCGGATATCATAGTAGTTCGTCAACCTAGTGATGCTCTTTACGGGCCTTAATTTACCTAACTTGTCATCCATTTTAAGGAGAAAAGTGGGGCTTGCTCCTTTCCGGTTTAACATCGACCTCTATATTTGCTGCCAAGGCACGAAGCCGCAGTACCTCAACCTCAACCTCCCGCTGCTGAACATCAACTTCATCCTCATCTTCGTAGACTGACTCGACTTGCACGTCAGGTCCAAATGTACCACCGGCTCTCAATATTGATAGCTTACGCCATGGTCATTCTTCTGTATTTCCGAGCCCCATCTGGCACTCGTATTCTATTGGTCCAAGACAAATTGAATAAAACCTTGATTTTTAAGGAAAGCTATCGAATATGGTTTGTAAAAACAGAATGAGGGTGTGAATTCAAGTCTCTCCCTAGAACCTAGATCTGACATGCCTCATGATCAAGGAAGACTCCAGATTCGAAGAGAACATGTGAACGAGACAACTCCAAAAAGAAGATGTCAGTGGACACAAGACGGACAGGAAGAATGAACGAACGCGTGGTGACAGCAGCCATGATGGCCTGCCGTATGCGCACGTGATGGCTTCGCTCCATGTACTTATACAACAGCAGTGTGCTGCGAAACGTTAGCACCCCAAGCTTTGGTCATATTAACAATGTCCGATAACCATGAGGTGTCGAGTCTTCCATCTGATCCTTCTACCTCACCGGCGAAATCTGCCTCTTCCGATGAGGGTCAGTAATCGAGACTCGAGTGTCGTCGTCATAGTTCTGACGCTGTATCGTTGCCTCCCTTTAGCAAATCCCGCTGAATCTTCTGTGTTTAATCTTTCAGTATCACAGAGGGGTATGCTTTGTAAATGACCTACACACGCTCACAACTTGGGCTAGCCGATCCCGACTATTTCAAGACCTGGCTCAACCGCATGCTGCGAGCGGCAGACCAGCCGTTCGTAGGCCAAACTATTGTGCAACCGCTGCAACAAGGCCAGCTCCAACGCGACCACTTCTTCGAGATACAGCACATTGTTGACCTCATCATGGAGGATGGTAACTGGCTGCAGACGCCAATTGTGGAATTCCTGGACCTTGTGAGTTGCGCAAAGGTGGATTACTGCCTTGCTTATCAGTTTGCAACAGGTTAGCTTCGTCAATGACAACCGAAATCTCTACCGCATTGGAGCTGCTCTTAATCAGGCGAAGAAGAGTATTCCTTTCAATCAGTACCGAACCAATGCTCAAATAACGGCTTACCGCGCCTTCAGACTGGCGGTCGGAACAGTCGATGGCGACATCAAGCATCTGGCCTCTGAAATGGCCACTCGTGCTGGAGCCAATGCTGCTTTGACGCGGAGGGTTGGCACCAGAATCAAGCAAGTAATGGGCTGGCCTTAGTTATACATGCCAACCGTAGTTCTTTGATACCGGCCACCGAGTTCAGTTGAATGCAGTCAGAAACTATCTTACTTTTTTTATGAATAGTCTCAGCCGGAACATCGCTACATGTGAGAAGTAATAATTACGGAGGCCTGCATCATGACCATATAAATTTATTGGTGGGAGGTGATAGGAAGTTCCGTAAGTAAAACCAACATTGTCTACATTCAACCGATGCCATCACTGATCGAGCAAGAAAGGTAGCCGGCAAAGCGCTGCCTTTCTGTATCAACTACAATCACTTATATTAACTAATAACGTGGGGTCGTGCTCCTTTTCCTAAGGAAGCTGGTCTGATCTTTTCGTTTTTTCGTTTACTAGCATATCTTTCATTCATTGTCTGGATTCCAACTGGATTCCATTCCTGGTGTAAAAGTTCTAAATCATCTGAGACTTCCTCCCATGACCCATGTTGATTATGTTGCTTTATATTTTAGACATAGATTGTCCATTTTGTTGCACCTTTGGTTTAAGCTGATCATGTCATCTCTGGGTTTTTGACCAGGCTCCTAGTTGAATATTGAATATTGACATGCTGGGACATGATTTGAGGAAATTGATTTGACGGCACAATCTTACATAAAATTGACTATCGTTAATAGTGGATTTAAGTAGACCAGTTCCCTGAGACTTCAATTTTATAGAATTTCGACCGTTCTGGACATTGTCACGCAGATCACGTAATGTTGGTGAGCTATGGACTCGGACGTCTTCAAGTTCTACCTTACTGTTTTGAGTCCATTGTTTGAGCCCTGCTGGACTTCCTTGGTCCCATCCGCTTCCAGTAAGTTATGTGCGTCGACAAGCCGGTTATCAGGCATCAACAACACGCAGACAAAAGTCGGTACGGATATGACGAGGGCGACAAGCGTCATCTGGCGGATGACGTCCGAATATGCGGCATTGATTCCACTCCTCTCAACAGTGCCCCAATCGGGGAGGACGTCGAAGATACTGTTGATGAGTGTGGAGATCGTGTCTGCTGATGCGTTGGGGAGGTGTTTGTGTAGTTCAGTCGGAAAATTATTAGTATAGATGCCTATGAAGCGGGTTGAGGATATAAATATACAGATAAGGCAAAGACGAACTTCCGGCAATGGCCTGGCCAACGGCTACACCGAGGAAGATGCATAATAACACGAGAGAAGATATTTGCGCGAGTTCTACGATCACAGAATTCGGACATTTGTTCGCCGACACGAGCTACACATACCAGCATGACTGACAACAATTTGCGCAGAGACAACGATGATCGTCTCAATCATGCCCGAGCCAACACCTTGTATAACCTGAAAATAAGCAGTTATCAGGATACGGAACTTACTCTCAACTACATGCCCACCTGAACAACAAAGAGTTCCGCCGTGGAGTTGTCCGCGCCGCGGACTCTCATCATAACCTGGTATACATTAGGCAACAGCCCTGCAGGTCCGATGAGTTAACTTACGCCGTATCCGCTGAAACAAAGGCGGCATTAGTAATGCTCTTTACGATACATCGACAACTTACACGAGACGAATGCTGACCCCGATCCAGAAGATCCACTTATATCTGCGCGTCTTGGCCATGAGCAATCCGGTGAGCAGACCGGAAAAAAGCTGGAGAGCTGCGTTTGTGTTCAACAGAAAAGTTGCAACCCGCGGGCTATAGTTGTGTACTGGTGTTGCGACTGGTCAAAGAAGTGGAAGAAGAAGGCCTTTGGCCGACGCACCGACGACTGCCCAGGTGAACAAGCTACATGAGTGTGTTTAGCTTCATGGCATCCCTACAGCAGTTACCCAACTCACTAAGTATGCGTCACGGAATAACCGAGCTGGAAAGGCCAGTCATTTGAGTCTATCATAAAGGACGTATGCAACATACAGCATCAAGGAATCCCAACAGACAAGACGATACAATGGCCATCTCACGAAAATATCGAAGTGGCAACACCGGATGCGTTGCTATAAAATGCTCATACGGAACCAAGGAAATCTAGAGCATGGACACATAAGCCCAAGCAGAGACGTGACATAGGGAACTTGCCAGAAACAGAATCCCAAGTGCCAAGACAGCATCCACCCAGGGTGTCTGCCATTTACTCGGTGTCGTCGCCGACAGTGCGATAGGGAGCAAGAGCATGGCAAAGCCGCCGCAGAGGAGGACGACGCCACCGAGGTCGATGAGGGAGCAGAATTTATACAGTGACATGCGCTCGGTGAGGATGAGACCGGCAATTTTGGCTTTGCGAGAATAGTACAAGAGAGGTCCGATGACGAATACGGAACAAACTGGTATCATGATCGCAAACATGCCGATACCCCATTTCCAGCCTGTTTGAAAGTTATCGCGAAATGTCGAGATGATTTTGTACGCAGACGAACCGATACCGTCGGTGACGGATTCGATGATGAAGCCAGAAATCCACGGAGTGATCAATCCTGGGAAGTAGGAGGACTGAAGCGGTATGAGCTCGTCTGTATACATGACGCGAAAACATCGAAAGGCTTACGCCGATGGCAAAGCCCCTCCATCGCGTAGTCGAGAAATCGGCGATGATGACTTGGTTCAAGATCTGTTGGACTTTGTTCAACTACCCTTGAGTTGAGTCGTCTTCATAGCAGTCACCTGTATACCAGAGTTTCCGACAGCATAAAAGATGGTAGAAACGGCATAGACACGGATCGAGGACGATATGGCTCCCATGATGAACGAGAGCGTGTAAATGGCAGCTATAAGGAGATAAGTCTCACCTTGACGATTGCGGAATGAGTTGCCTAACATATTTTGCTATAATCTGGGGGCTTACCACGTCCAAGCACATCAGAAAGTTTGGCAATCGGTGGTTTTGCTACAGCCGATACGATCGTCACACTCGTCTGAATGCCGGCAACCGCGCTCAGCTGTTCAAATGCGCTGGTGGCCAGGGTTTGATAGATGTATACTGAACAGATCCAATGAGTAATGCTAGAACGAAAAAAGAAAATCGGTTTCCCGGGGTATTATCCGGATTACCTGTCGAATAGTCCAAAGCGCTAGTGGTTGTTTAAAAGAGAAAGGTCACCAATGCACTATGACTAACTATATGGTCAACATCAGGGCCAGCCCAGACCACAGTATCCTCTTTCCCGACTTTCCCCAGACGGTCTGCAGCGCCTTGGTTTTTGCTACACCAGCCGCACTGTCGTCGAACAGCACATTAGTGGTTTGATCTACCTCATCAACAGCAGCTATATGTTTCTCGTCGACCGATGGTTGAGGGGCTGCGTCAGAACCTTTGAGCTGGTTGAGGTTGGACATGCCAGTGGTTGCAGAAGTTGGGGCACACGACAAGAACCTGGAGTCACCTAAGATAAGATATGGCTCGTACAGAAGCAGCTTGATCCGTCAGTAAGCCAGTTCATCTTGCCCACGCATGTCCAAGCGTGAGCAAGTAGTGTGCCAATAGGGTAGTAGTTCCGAAGTTCAAAGAGTAAGTAGTAAGTATGCGCAACACGTGATTTTCGGAACAATAGAAAGTTGGAAGGACGAGGACACTGCTTCCAGTTTTGTGTCCAAATCGTGATGGCCTATGTAAATTTCCTTCAACTCTAAAGCGGATGAAGGCCTTTCGCCGACAACAGCTATTAGGAGGGCAAAAGTCTCTCGTCGCACTTGTCGGCCTCGCTGCTTCAAAACTCGGGTTTCAAATCCGTGCAGTGTTTGAACTCAGAAGTGTGATCCTGCTCCTTTCTACTTGTTCTATGTGGTCTGTCTTCCGACTTTATCAAGTTCTCTGTTGAACCTCAGTGTAGATCGATGCCAATTTGGACGCGCAATCATGATATCGAACGGCTGTGGCTGGTGTGGCTATTCCGTTGTGCGTTTATGCCCTGTGCTTACATGACTTTTAGCAATGATCCAACCCCTGGCTTCCACCGCACCATTCATTACAACGACATTCCGACCTGAGACGCTTGTGACAGCCGTCAAGTACCAGGCGTGCTATTCAACAATCAAATGGTGTTATCCATCCGAGACATAAAATGGGAAGAGGCAATGGAGTTTGTTAACCAGGTGCGCATATTGTATTCCTCACACAACCATTAATTAACATCATTGAACTCTACCGTAAAGGAGGCGCACGGCCCCGTCCTATGCTGTGTTTTTCTTTACTTGTTCTCTTAGCTGACGCACTACACTGTTGTATTTTTAAAAATGTTATTGCAGTATTTCGTTACTCTGACTGTATTGATACGCGCACGTCGTTGGATAGCTACCTCAGTTGCTTGAGGTGATGGACGGAACGACTTCCAGACCGCTAAATGCTCGACGGTATTCTGAATCATCTTGAAATATTTACGGCGCTTCCCGTGTCATGATCGATAATCCAAGAATCTACGTAGGATATGCGAGATATGTGTGTACAATTATGAGTTATTTGCCATATTCTCGGAGTTTTGGTTGCGTGGCAGGAACTGCGTTTCCAGAACCAGCGATAACTGTCGGCTCCGCAAACTCCAGAGGAAATCCAGAGGCGAAGCTAGTCGAGTGAACTGACACCCGCCCTGTTTCCCGCATGTCAATCTGATGCCCGAGTTCTATGAAATCGTCAGCTGGTCGCCCGGGGAACCGTGCTGCCTTTCGGAGGTTAAGGGTGATCCTGGACATCATAGCCACCTGGTTGAAACAAGTATTATTAGAGTAATGGATAGGGGCATACATACCCGCACATACCGAGATGCTGGCCACAACGGATGTATCAGGGTCAGTGAAAACGGGTCAACATCCTTTGACAGGACTCACAGTTGCTCTGTCCTACAAGCCCCCACATAAATTCAGTCGCCCTGCAGTCTCATTCTGGAGAGATCACATACTGTGCCGCGATATTTTTTACACCAGGTTGCGTAGTCATCATCATGATGGCCAAAATAAACGTAACGGAGAAGATTACACTGCATAACAATGAAGTGTAAGTACGTCGAAGTGGCGAGCATAATCACCTGTAATAGAGTATCCCGTCTTCCAACATCCGCCTCATGATGTACCCAGTTTCTTCTCTCCGCATCCGAGGAGGGATAGTACGATATAGCGTGAGACCAAAGACTATTGTATCATAAAGAAGCGGAATCCACGCAGACAGTGACCCGGCATCGCCTCTGGTGGCGTATCATGTCATCAGCCTCAGATAAGAAATGCGAGGAAATAAGATACATAGCCGGGTTGAATACCATCGAACACGCTAATGTACGTTGAGCTTTTTGACAGCGAATGGTGCGGATAGATGACCATACCGTGGATATTTGAATCTGGGTCATGTGGAACCGCTGCGTACGAAACGTCAGAAGATCATCGCTGGGTGTCGCGTACGGGAAAGACATACGTTCAGCTCCACTAATTAGCCAGATATTCACACCTGTCTCTATTAGTAACAAAGCCCCAAGACTTCTGGTAATGAACTTTTGATTCCCATAAAGGGCACTGATGCGTATCAACATCATGAGTCCGACCACCTCTACGGCAAAGGCAACGGTGAATCCTTCGTAACGAACGAAACGACGACATCTATTCAGTCCGTTGGTCAAAAGAGGGATCATCATTTCTGGGATGGAACTGACCTCTGCGTCGGCAGAAAAGATAACGGTAGGCGTTCGTCAGCTTGCCAGGTTATGTATTATGTCGAAGATCCCTACCTCAGGTGTCCAAGATGGTGAAAGATATGCTAAGCGAAGACAATTCAGAGGTGTTACGATAGACAATGAACATTAAGCGGCCTTTACCAAAAAGATTCACGATAAATCCCAGAGGAGTGAAATATCGATTCTGTTGGATAATTTGCAAATCGCAACATTTTGACAGCTAGAGAACACACCAAAAAAAACAAATACACGACTGAAAGAAGAAAGAGCCTGTTGAGCAGTATTGCGACCACGGAAGATAGCACTACGTACAGAGACCCTTCTTCCCTTTCCATATGTAGTCTACCTGTTTGAATATTTATCAGATGACACATCCCGGGCCTTTCACCCCAATTACGCACCTCGTCGGCAAAAGTATCAATATGGTCCCATATCAGGACTGAAAAACTCGCAAATGCGACATACTGGGACTTGTCATAAGTTCGGTGGCGACATATAAGCCGATTACTCACATTTGTGCGTAAGCTGAGGTGATATCAGCACCGCGACTGAGAGCAATTGGGACCATACGTACATGTCGGTGATCGCGCTTGCGTTAGAGTCAAGTTGTGTCATTAATGATCAGATATGTAGAGGAGAGTAGGGAAAACATCAAGAAGGGGACTGCAGCATCATATCAATGATTTCATGTCTCGGCAGCTTGGTCAGGGTGGAGCCTAAAAGACCCCGGGATTCGGACGTGTGTCAGGTCGTGACCAGCCTCATGCCACAGGCTGGATAAGTCTGCCCGCAGTATTCGGAATGTCCGAACTTTGCAGATACCAGAGCTCGGAAATCCTGGCTGCTTGCTAGCTTGCAGATACTCAGCCATAGTGATAATTCAATCCAACAGCGTGAGGCCCGTGGCTATCATCAGACAATGCAGACCGACCCCGTGTTTGAGCCCCAGCTGTAGGTGGATCAGGATACAGATCCGTACAGCCGAGGAAGGATCTCACCTTGACTGCATCTGGGCCTGGGTAGGCCGTATCCCATTTCTTCCTGAAAACTGTGGCGTTGACCTCAAAAAGGGCCCTGTACACAGGATGTTTTCATCCAGTTTTTGCCATGCAGCGCGAAAGCTTGACAGCTGCAGGTGTGGGTTGTACAGGCGGCATAAATCGATGTGTCCGATGATCTCAGGATGGAAACGTCTTGTGAGGTAGTATTGTGCATCAAAGTAGGCAAATAGGGAGAGTTCTAGTGTGTGTTCCGTATCACCTCCAAGGCTATGCAAAGACTGGTGATAGCCTGAGGTGGCAAGGTTAAAATCTACCAGGATGCCATTGACATGATGCACCGAGCCGACGACTCGGATGTAAGTATTCTATCTAGTAATCTACGTGTTTGCAATTATGGATACAGTGCCCCTCCATGTGCCTCGTCACAGGGCATCCTCATTAAGCTAGCCTTGATCATAATAGTCATAACTCATGCCAAAAGCCATAGGCTCCTTTCCTTCCCCATCCCCTTTCACGTCCTGTGAGAAGGCGGCCTCTGCGTAGCCCGGTAACTCATTGTGCGTATCTTATCACTCTGGTATCCCTAACACTGTGGCATAGAGGGTCTTCACAGCAGGCAAGAATTGCGATGGCCGTAGCATACGTACGTGTTGCCAATGACACTCATGTATGTAGTACGGAAGCCGGCTGTTCCTGGATAGGACCGCGCTGGTAATATAACCTACCTACCTACCTATCTGATCGCCGACACTCTCCAGAAGGGTAACCAGTGTTCTGCGTCCGTTATAAATTCGAGATCGACTAATAAAGTGATCTTTGAGGCACATGTATAGAGTTTGGGGCAATGGGCTTCATTTAGGTAACTGTCAAATTGTCCCGCAAGGTCACGGAGGCCAGTCCCCGAGTCAATATTGTTTCACTTCTTCTGCTTAAGGTCTTCTGTTCTATATTGTGGAACATGCTCGGTCAAGTCACAAACCTCGAGCCTTGACGAAGGGCTTCAAGAATGACGTCTTCTAAGAGGCCAGTATGCTTGCAGAGTTGTCCAGAATGGGAGTGGTGACTATGCATGATTCACGGAGTTGATGTCAAGCTTGAATGTACAAGCTTGAATGATAATAATACGCCTGAAACTCAAATAAGCATCCATGTCGAGTACACTTAGGGTTGGATCGTAGACTGCTCTCGGCCTCTTATCGTGCCGCTCATCGTCCATCACCGAAAGACTATCGATCATACAAGACGAGTAAGTTCTGCATTAGTGCAGCGGCATAAGGGACTGAAGAAGTGCTTGACAAGAAGCGAGGTCGAGTGACGCTGTTGCACCAAGAAGGGAGACCCCGGCAGTCGGGGCCCAATGGACAAAGTCTGCCATCCTCGGGCATAGCCAAATGGCAAGACCATCATTGTCATCACATCGTCAATCGTTCGTGAATGCGATAAGTTATACATGGTGGTAAAAATGTCTAATTGGAGGTCAGGAGGGTTAGGGGAGCGTCAAAGTCATTATGGTTTCCGGTAGATATCATTATAGCAAAATGGCCTTGGCATGCTCTATCCAGCGCAGCACGGCCGTGAGGTAGATCTGTAAGAAGAGGACAACGTCAAAACTAGTTGGCTGAAACGATATTTATGAAGACGACGACGAGAACAGTCCAAGAAGTTTGAGGAAACCAAGGATGCAACCACCTGAGATGATTGGCAAAGTTAGATTATCATCCAATGAGCCTAGGTCTATAGTGTGTGCGATCAGCCACAAGTCACCTCTACAAGTCCAAAGAACACGCACCTAAAGCTTCTGCAACTCCACTAACCAAACCGGCCACAACACCAACCACACCCAGTCCTATCCATCCCCCAGTCACCCCAGCCTGATGAGGGGTGTCACTATTGGCCCATGCCCAGCTAAGGCCGGCAGTCCCCCTGCGAAGCGGGGCGACCCATCCCCAGAAGCCGACTGCAATGAGGGTGCCAGTGACACTGGCCGCGATGAAACCTGCAACAGATTTGCGAGGTGCGAGCGGGAGGCGGAGAATAGGAAGACGTGAAGGAAGACGTGATGTTTTGGAGCCAAAAAAACGGCCGAAAGTAGACGCTGTTGTGTCAGCCCAGGAAAGGCTGTTGAAGCGGATAGAGTTAGTGGCGTTCATTGAAAATAGTGGACAAAGGACAGACATGAGAATGGAGACAGCGGCGACGTCAATGGGATAGAATGTTAGGGCGAAGTTGACTCCAAGGATGTACCACAGGATACCATTTGTAGATTTCTGGCATAAGAGAGTCAGATATGGGAACGTGAAAATGGCAGTGTATACGAACTTTTTCACTTTCGCGCATCAGAAACCCGACACATCGCTCGAATGTCCGCTCAAAGCCAGGGTATCGTAGCCGAAGGATATCGATGGGGACGAGGAATGCGAACGCAGTCCATAGGAGGAGCACTATGGTCTTGACATCACTTTCGTACACGTAGAGGTACAACGTAAAGAAACCTGCATGTGATTGTAAGGGAGTGGAGCGCACAGCGAGAAGCAACATACCAATGGAAGAATGCAATGCTTTTCTTGGGATCTCCCAATCTATCTTTTTGATATGTTCCGCCGGTTTGAAGGGAACATGATTGCCGGTGGCAGACCCGTTCAGCCGGCCATTCATCACGACAACGACAGGCGCTTTGGGCGCTTCAGCACGTTTGGCACTGCCATTGACATTAAGAACAGCTTCTGCCTCTCGCTGGTCATGCTGTTCTGAATCGTAATCATCGTCGTGCTCGCCCATGTCGGTGCTATCGAGATGGCCCAGCCCCTCTAAGGTCTCGATCACTTTCCTCGTGATATTTTTGACACCTTTGGCTTCTGGCGATAAGGGGCGAGCGGTGAAGGTGACTATGGGTGAAGGAGAGTGCTTGCTGGACGGTGTTGATCTGGTCGACGCAGCAGACTGTGCGCGACGGCGGCGGGAAGGTTGTTTAGACGGGAGGTCGTGTGCGTAGACGACAGAGTCACGCGATGTCATAATATCTCCCTTGTTGACTTGGAATATGGACAACGATATGGCGTACAGAGCGATGGCGACGACAAGTAAGAGGCCAACGGAGACGACGACGACGACAGTGAGGACAGGAGGAACGAAGACAAGACTTAAACAAGACTTAAACAATCTTGGCGTCGTGTTTGTTCTCATTTGGTAACAGAGTCCCAATTGCCCATCATGAGGACAAACAACAGGTACACCCACACAACAATGCTGGATCCAGTTCTAGCCCTATGATTGCTTGTAGAGTAGATTGTGGGTGTTCAGCCAGCAACAACAACCATGGGGAGGAGAAGGCCCAACCACCACAACAAATGACACGCCACCCCCCACAAGCAACTGCTCATGGGGTGGATCACAGGTGGAATAATACCAAAGTGAAGATGCTAGGAGGAATAAGAGAGCAGGAATGATGGTGGTGCAATGAGGGGGCAACAAGAGAATGGCGCCAAGTTGGATGATGGGGGGTGAATGGAGGATAGCCTGGATAGTGGTAGCAATTGGGAATAATAGGGGAGTGGAAATGATGAGAGAGTGGGAATGATTGGAGTGCTGGGAAATTTAGTAGTAGAAACAGTGGTAGACATGTATTTCTATAACATATGTCTTTTATTATTACAATTGCTGCTTTTCATGCTTAATGTCCACTTGATTCCTTACTGATGACTGGGTGGGCAGCCCTGTAAGCACTGAGGCTAAGTAGTTAAGCAGCAAAATCAGCATGAACTAAGCTGTCTCAGCAGAGGACCCTGTCTTCTTAAACAATATTTTCTTAAATCTCCTTATTTTTGCAGGAAGTAAAATAAGGAGTGATTAAGCAATGATTGAGGAGAATAAGTGGACCTTGGATTTTCCTGATGCTCAACAACCCGAGCTGAACATGAGTGACATCAGTGTTGCCAGTAGTAACATGGTGGATGCTGGCAACTGCCAGAGGCGGGCACATGCAATGGTTTTGTGCTGCCGGAGTTGAGTACTTTGAGTGCGCATGCGCCTTGAAGCTTGATGCACTAAGTGTTCACAGCACCCGTCTTTCACCCCGTCCCAGAGTAATAGTCTGGTGCGAAAACACCGGTGACACCGATGGGTCTTGGCCCAACAATGGGAGCATCCTGGAGGACGTGGATCATTTTGGTAATGATGCGGAATACCAGGAAGACGGTTCAGAACGTTTTAACTTTCCTACATCGTAGACTGGACCCCGATGTAGACCTTGAGAGAAAGCACAAATAGAAATCGGGTCAAGCTGGTACCTTCATCTGGCTAACTCAAGATTTCCACTGAATGTGATATCGGAGGCCATGTGTCATATTACAACATACGTAAGGACATGCCTAGTACACATATCCCAACATCTTTCCACCGACGTTTTTGCGACGAGCCTCCTCGTGGTCAAGAATACCGGAAGATGTCGTCTACCGACCGACAACTCAGAGTCAAATCATAGAAGGAACAGGATGCACATACCAGGATAATGATGCCGAAACCACGAGCAGGTAACAAGAGATTGACCCAGGACTCGATTTGATTCAGCTGAACATTGAAACGTGGTGAAATGACACCACATTTATTGAGTCGGCCGTTGAGCTGGATAACAATCTTGCCAGAACGATGGTCATCAATGATCTCGAATTCACCGATGTAGCCTAGTTTCAACTGTTAAGTCAGTAAATGTCGACAAATGGCAAGAATAGGGAGGGAGAATATGAAAATGTAGTCTCTACAGTGAACTCGTCTCCATAGATATTGGGAAACACGTTATTTGGTTAAGAGGGACAGTGCGTTTGTATTTCGGAGCCTTAAAACGAGGGACGCGTAGAGGCATAATCACGTCAATCGTAGTTATAACTCCGGGGAAGTTCCAAGAAACAACAGAAAGCGGGGGAATTGACGGTACTCACCATGGCGCTGCATGACACTCAAGAATTTTACAACTACCTTGGAAGATGGTCGGATGAGCACTTGGCGTTTGCCGCGACGCTCAGCATTGACAATGTTGTTCTGTAGAAGGATATCGGTCAAATTATTTCATCTCATGGGACCGCATGACATACAAGGCAGTCGTTCTGCGGTAGACGGTTAATATAACCTCATTATGCTGAGATACGAAAAGACTCACAAGGACGGAGACGCGAACCATTTTCGGGAAGGATTTTAGAGATGGCGAAAGTTCTAGAGAAGGAAAAGTACAAGAGGTAAAGTGAGCACTACTGAAGCCCAGAATGAGTGTCGCGCTATGGAGAGCGCGAGTCAAACGGGTCTATTCACCGAGAAACGGGGTCTTGAGGTGTGACTTTGAAGACGAACTTGTTGAATTGCGATATTTTTGATTCTGTGGCTGTGCTTGGATCTGTACAGTTACCCAAGCCACCTCGGCATTTCCCGGCAGCCAGATCGACCATTCCTCTAGTGCTTGCCATCGACATCCCCTTGACGAATACAAAATGGTACGACTAGCCCAGCCTTTGTTGCTGAAGACTGAATATCAGTTTATCTAGGGTCGCGTTCGCACGAAAACTACGAAAAGGGCTTCCCGCGTCCTGATTGAAAAATAGTGCGTTGATCACTAATCTCAAGTACGACCATTGGGTAATTATCAACCCATAGCTACCCCCGCCTCACCCTCGACTTTCACACAAACAAGCGTATCATCGATGAAGTCGTACGTGCACGCCACAAAACACTTCTCTAAAGTCTTACATATTGCAACCACAGGCCGTCGTCCCCTCGAAACGCCTGCGCAACAAAATCTCCGGGTTCACCACCCATTTGA
>QFEU01009991.1:0-12880 GCA_003316345.1 Tricholoma terreum
TATACCGGCAACTTCCGTAATCAACAAGTACATACTGCCCCTATCGGGCAGCACCCCTACAATTGGCCTTTTTCCACAGCTCGCACGACAAAACCATCAAATGCTTTTTACGGCTCCTTTGCAACTCACAACCCCCCCTAACACACAATCATCAGCCGACCACGACAACAATCATGATACCCATCACCTTACCTCGAATGCACATAGTAACCAACATTTTAATACCCCTCAGCATATACTGACATCTACGTTGCATGCTCCTGGTCTGTCAAACTGGCTGCCATTGCAGCCAATGTCATCTTACATCACTCATAATCCACCCTATTATCATAATGTTAATACTTATTCTTGAACACATTGACCTTGATTCTTACCATTATATTCTTCGCATTTTACTATATTGCATCTTCAATATAGTCATTCATACACTGGTCGTACATATTGAGCAGAGAAGATAATCATGATAACTGCAGAGCTGAGATTGAATTCGGCACACCAGGAACCATGACTGGTGTGACTGAAACTGTTCAAAAGCCTACTTTTTGGTATACCCCCAAGCCGGCATTGTGCTGCCAATTACACAGTTGGCTATTCTCATGTTTTTACTACATGAAAGTCTTGGTACGAAGCATATATATATTGTAGAAAAAGCCGAAGAACAGTAGTCATCAGGGACCACATTTCCGAGACATGTTTTCAAAATTTGTTCAAACACCTACCCAATGATAGTACAGTCGTGGACAAGCAAAGTCAACCAAAACAAAGTCCAACAAACATTACCAGATCCATCATGGATCAAACACTAAATTGCCCTTTTTATTGTAGGAACAGCTTATTTAGGACCCAATTGATTGATTTTCATGAGCCGATTCTTGCCAATTGATGATCTGGGAAAATATATGCTCAAAAATTTGGCCGACCCTTAAAAAAATCGGAAAAATCATGAAAAATAGCGCAATCGATAGATCTCATCAACCTGAGTCTGATTTTGGAAAGACTTTAAGATTTTTGTGAGCCGCTCGTCTGGTAAATATTGTACAAAGCCATGAGAAACTTGAGAAAATTGTCTGATCACTGCCTGATGTGATCACCCCACTTGTGAAATTGTCAAAGCGAGCGCTGTTTTACGATGAAAGGCTGCCAACTCACAACACTCCATGATTGCTAGAGACAGAATTCATCCCATAAGTTTACAAAAATATATATTTTCTTCCAATAATTCATGAATCAAACAAAAAACAAGGTTCATCTGCCCATTTACAATGTCAGGTTGCCATCTAGTAAGAATGGCAAGTTGAAGTTCCATTCGGATGATAGGGTGGTCCCGGATGTAGATTTTCCAGGCAGAAGAAGACCACTGCCCAATGGCTTGGAGAATGTCTTCGGAGACACCAAGATTAGCATAGAAGGTTGCTCCTCCAGCACGAGCGGATTGTCCTCTGAAGGAGTGGTCAACAAGCATAAAGAGCTTGTGTTCAAACCAGGAGCGGGAGGGGTGGCTGCTGTTTTCGTGGAGAAAGAGGGGAGAGCGTGCACCATGTCGCGTATCACGTAGTTGTGTGTATGTGTAAAGTAGGGTGACAGGGTTTGCAATGGTTTGAGTTGCCATGATGACATCAGTGCCATGAAAGAAGGGGTCGCCCTTGTGATATTGAAGGTGATATTCGACACGGTTGTTGGAAAAACACAAAGAGTGGTGTTTGATGAGTTTGCGCCAGTCAAAGAGTGGGGACGAAGGAGACGGGGGTACAAGCTTGCCTATGCGGTGACAGGCGTAGAAGGCACAGGAGAGAATGGTGATAAATAGAAGGTCGTCATACTGCATTGTTTGAAAAGCTGTTTGTAAAAAGGCTTGTAGATGAGATGTGCAAAGAGGTTGTTTTCGTCAGATAGGGTCTGCACAGAGTTTCCGTGATCCATGGATGGTGTTTTTGACTAAGCGATGATTTCGATTGGCATCAAAGTCTGGGAAGATGTCTTGAAGATAATGACGTGCTCCTGAAAGGTAATGAGGTCCCGAAGTGATGAATTGAGATGTGTAAGTGATGTAACGTGCTAAGGTTAAGGGAGTTGGATCCAGCGGGAGGTGATGGAGAACACAGAAATGGATGTAGTCATGGGCTCCAGTAGTATATCCATGGAGAGTTGATTGTTCAAGTGCGTTGGCCTGAAGAAGTGCCAGTCGATTGTCCAGAGTGTGGAGGTCAACTGGTGGGCAGGAATGATGAGGGTCATTCCCACCCGACAGGTCTAAAAAGACTCCCTCCATCACGCCGGCAGAAGATCTTGTGGTGGCAAGAATAAGCGGATGTGGTCAGCTGGAAAGTGGCGATGATATTCATCAAAGAGTAAGCGGAACAACATATCTGCACGAGTGTTCTTCTTCCCTTCAATATGTCTGACTCAAAGGTCAATTCCCGACTTGAGGATTAACTTGGCAACTGCAATGAGAACTGAATTGTGTATAGTTTCAGAAGCTCTTAAGGAATTGAAGACAGCTACGGAGTCAAGACTGTCAGTGAAGAGGAGGAGGTGTCGGGGAGGTTTGGTAAGATTTGTAACGTAGTAAATACCTGACAAGATCGCTAGGAGTTCAAGGAAGAAGATGTCAACTGCAGGCGAGGACGGATTAGGTGGATGGAGTTGGTAAGCAAATCCGTTTCCCACAAAGACAAAAGCTAGACCATGCTTGCCGCTGGCGTCAGTCCATAGAACGAAATCGGCGGCTTCATCTTCCCACTGTCCAGCATCTATGAATCAGATCCCAATGGAGTCGGGGATTGTTGAAGCAAGCCAAGAAAGATTGTCGATGACTATCGCATTGAGATAGATCTTGGCATGGGTATGCCCCTTTCCGGCGGTTTTGCGATACAGCTCGGTAAGGGCTGGCCAACCCCAGGGAAGGACGTTAAGCATCCAGTTCAGGTGTCCTGCGAGCTTCAACCAATCACGAAGCGGAGGCTGGCAGTCAGGAGTATGAATAAATTGATTAATCTTCAAAATCATATCTCGGATGGAGTCTGGAGAGAGAGAAATGCTGCCAAGGAGGCTGTCGACCCAGAATCCAATAATTTTGAGGTGGGTACCATGCTTTTGCTTTTTATCCTCATATGGGCAAGAGATGAAGTCCCAGATTAAAAGCAGTTGATTTTGACGACGTGGTTGCAGCTGATTATGGAACCAGATGCAGTTGTCTTTAAAATCCCAACCGAAGAGGTCATCCATGTAGATGTGGAGGCCAGAGATTTCAAACTTCTTGATTGCGAGCCAGCAGAGAAGTCCTGATACTGAACACCAAGCATGAGGGGAACCTCAATTACCAAAGACGAGTCGACGAACAACATGACCAGATCCATTGACCACCACAATTTGTCGCATCTGCCAAAGAGGATGAGCTGGGAGGTTGAGGAAGGCAGATGCGATGTCAGATTTGAAAGTGATGATCTCTCAAAATGGATTGTCAGTCATTGCATCATAAAGAGTTTGGCTAAATGTGTGCATATCATCATATTGCACTCGTGCCTCTTCCTTCGGTATACCACCATTCAGACCTGACCCACTGTGGTCTGTAACTACTCTCGGTTTTGCATGCTGCCACACAACAAACATTGGTGATATCTTCATGCCCAGGTGAAGATCAAGATTGGGGAGAGCAGGAGACCAACATTGAAGATCAACTTCTTTGTCGCAAAAAGTTCGGATGGCTTCAAGGTCAAGGTCTTCAAAGGAATAATTTTGGCGAAATTCTTTCTCGGCTAAATCCCATTCTCCTTCATCAAATGGCCAAAAGCCCTCACGCAAGCCTTTCATGACAGACAATACAAAGGGTTGATTTGGATGATCGAGAAGGAGATTCTCAAAGCAGTCAACATTAAACGGAGTGCGAACTTCAATGTACGGCTTGAGGTATTGCAATGTGTCTTGTATTTCATGATTATGTAATAGAGCTCTAGGCAGAGAAGGTAAAGGAGCAGCAAATTCAGTTGCAGCAGCAGCAGGTGAGAGAGTGGCAGGATGATTATGCAACCAAGTGAATCCTCTGCAAAATGAAGGAGAATCTGGATAATCAACAGCTTTCCTTTTTAATCCCACTTTACAAGCTAACGATCGTGGTTCCCTCGATTGGTCAGATGAGACCTGTGAGTTATGCTTGAGTTGTCGCCTGCCTACGCCACTTGAGCTTGCCATGACAATCTTCTCGGTCTTTGGCTTGATGAGCCCCTCCACATTCGCAGCATACTCCGTGTGTTCACTGATATGGGCACTCAGCATCGTTGCAGAAGCCAAGGTTCCAGTTATGGCAAATTGACCCAGGCTTCTTGCTAGCCGAAGGAGAAGAGGAGGACGTCCGCTTCCCAAGAGATGACGATGGAGAGGCTTTGAACATCTGGGTAAGGATCGATGGATGGAGTTGATTCCTGTCGTCCATCTGATAAGGGTGCTTAGCATACTGGTCACGAGCCTCGACATCAACCAGAATTGCAACAGAGGGCGTACAAGGTGCAGCTCTAAAGAGTTCCTCAATAATACCCATGTAGGATTCCAGTTCGGCCTCCTGATGTGGATATAATAATTCGACCGCTCGCCTCCAGGTCCAGGCAACTCGAGTCCATTCGGCCTCAGTAGATACCGATTTTTTGGCCCAGATGTAGTCCTTTTTGACAATGGAGTAGCCACTCGCAAAATCCTTTGGCTCATTGTCATGATTGTAACCTCATTCCATTCCTGCATAAAGTTTTTCAAAATCGACATACTTGTCAAGAATGATATCCCGCCAGATGGAGCATGGGATGGGGTCTGGCATTGGATGTCGCTGCATAAGGTCGATAATGCCGTCAGCTGCCTTTTCAGTTGCATAGGATTGATGAAGCCTCCAAGTCCGTTCAAGATGATCATCGGCCTTGGTAGTCTTAAGGTACTCCTGAAGATGTGGGGCTTCTGCCAGCATGGACGCCAGAATGGTAGGAGGCAGTTGTCTGGCAGCCTCAATAATTTTGACAAACTCGCCAAGAGAAACTGACAATGGGGGGAGTTCACCATCTCTTTCTCAGTCAGTTTCAGAAATTCTCTGTTGCAGTTGAGCCCAGGCAATGGCCTCAGCGACTTCTCCAGATGCATCTGACAGTTCATTCTGGCAAGGAGGATTCTCATGGCGGTCATCAGGCCCCGAGCTTCCGCATCGTAGTTGTTCTTGCAATTGATCAACATAATCCTTTGCTTCATCAGCAGTTGCACCTGCATCCAAGTTGGAGTTGAGCAAGAAATGCCAATGGTCTGAGCTTTTTGCCTCCAGCTTCGATAAGTAACGCTCTGAACAACTCGGCCCGGGATCAAACTGATTTGAGTCCTGGGTCATCCCTTGAAGGATTCAAATTGGTTGGTTCAGTGGTAGAGGTAGAGGCCAGAAGAGCATCAGTTGGAGCCATTAATCAAGTGGCGAGGAACGAGCAAGTTTGACAAAAAAAGTAATAAACGAATAAGTAAAAACACAGTTGTGGTGGTTTTATAGTGTTTAGATGACGGGCTGAGTGGAAAACGTGAGGATTAGTGGAGAATGCAAGTCTCCGTGCACGTACCTGTGCCGCTGTGATGGATGTCAACACAGAAGAGAGGGCGGCACAGGGAGTGTCTCACCTTCAACAATCTTTTGTCTCAACTTGATCTCCGCTAGAAAAGCCCAGCACCAAGCCAAGAACTGCCGATAGGGAGCGATGGAAGTGACAGGGCGCCCCTCTGAGGGTGTGCAGAGGCCTCAGAAAACACTCAACTCCCTTAGAACTCGTGTTTGCCTCAAGCCAACTCACAACACCCCACGATTGCTAGAGACAATGCTGACAGAATTCATCCCATAAGTTTACAAAAATATATATTTTCTTCCAATAATTCATGAATCAAACAAGAAACAAGGTTCATCTGCCCATTTACGACGTCAGGTTGCCATCTAGTGTCCTAGTTTGGCTCAGCACAGCCACAATTTTTGAAAAAATACTGCCAAAAAATTTGGCCGACACAACGGCTCGTGGGAAAAGCATAAGGGGGGTGTTTTTCGACGTATTTCAACGAGCTGAATCCGAATCTGACATTATTTTGCCCAAAACTTTAGTCGTTCCTGAGATAAACACTTGGTTGACTTTGCTTGTCCACGACTGTAATACCGTTGGGATATGTATGTCAAATTTTGTTACATGTCCGATATCGGTGCTGATGTCCGCTGTCACGACCAACCCCTCAACTTACAGGAACTCTTCACGCTGTCCTGACTAGGAACCCCCGTCTCCCCTTTTGGGGGATGTCTCAATCGTGCTGCCATTCTGCGAGCATGCGAGGTGGGACTCGTGGCGAATCACTGATAACCCAGTTAGATCTCCACAATTTCTGCTATACAGTCTTTCTCAGTGACACCCATCTCCGCTCCAACTCGCCACTAATTCTCGTGATTTTTTTTCTCGACTTCTTCCGGCGTGTCACATCGATGAAGGCATCCACTATCGGACAAAAACTGAAGGACTTTGGTAACCTAGGTCCCACACGACATCCCATGCTTCTGATTTTCATACCACGTAGGGTAGACACCTCTTGGGAAGATCTGAGCAAATTCGCTTTCCCAGTCCCTTGCTGGTTTGGCATCGGGGGAAGAAAATCCATTGATCTTGAATCATGCGAGGATAAGCCGGCCTTGTGAAGTATATGTACTTGTTTTCAATGAGGGGCCCGTTATCGTGCTGCTGGAATATCGCTCAGCAGTCTCATGGGAAAGGCCTTCAGCCCAATCATGACGAGTGATGGTAGATCCTACGGGATCAGGTATGTGGATCGCCCAGTGGAAGCCTGGGGTCATAAGGAGCTCGGTTGTGATGTAGAGGGACGACAGAGACATTGGTGTAGACATTTTACTGTTAATTTTTACAAGTTGATCAAAGGCTCGATCTCACCCTAGCTTACCTCAACATCTATGCATGAATGCATCACGTATGATGCGCGTAATATTTTAAGTTTGATGTTGAAATTCATAGGCTACAAAGGCCCTATGTAGAATATCAACTAGTGGCCCGTAGTGGGGGTGTGAGTGCATTACGGGATAATTTTTTGGTTGTTCAGAGTTGTAGTGTATGAGACCCACGGCGCTAAGCCTGAGGGAATGTCACGCCGTCATCACGTCCTTGCAATTGTGTTCCATCGGAAGAATATCGAGTGGACATGGCTAAGAAAAGGAATCCAAAGCAAGGATAGATATACGAGTCCCTGTTCAGAGCTCAAGACCTTGTCGGTAAAGTTATCTTTAAATATGATGATCCTTTCTGAATAGCTACAAAACTGTTACAGTCTTACAGACGACGCCAGAGTACCCAAAGGAAAATAACTTAGCACTACACTTCCACCTTGAAATCCTGCGAATGAGTTATCGCATCGTCAGGCGGATGCCCTTTGAACTAAAGAGGCACCACGGGCACAACCGTTACTAACGATGTTTCTATCAGGATACAATGACTCACGTCGATATGCCGTGTAACTTCCGTCTGAGTGCGTACTTGAACTCCATGAGGGTAACCTGAAAGCTCCATACTGACAGGCTCCTAGTTAGACAATTAGCTTTAATGGTCAGAGACGTAGATTTACCACGTACCCCTCGACTTGCCGGTTTGCGGCTAGATGGCGGTTGGCTTAGTCTCCCAGTTCCTGTCCCTTGGCGGATATCCAGGCGTGCATTCAAAGTCCACATCATCGAGAACCCATATAGCTTTGGTAGAATTTGATTGAACCCAGTCGATATAAGCTTATCATTGCCTGAATACACTTGCGAGAACACAAGATTGAACATCGCACTTATAAGTAGAAGGTAAGCCAAAGACTACGGGCCAGTAATAGAAGCATACCAAACTGCAGCCGGTGCAGCTGTTTGAAAAGTAAGGCGCACAAGAGCGCTGATGAGACCGACCGTTCTGTGTTCGCAATGGGCAAGGAAGAGCGACGCAAGGTTTGAGGTAAGACGTACTGCGGGAGAACATTCTTTTTTGTTTTCAAGAGGAAGTAAGCCGTAGACAGCGTGATTAACATATCACCAGCTGTGAAAATAAGAATATTACTGGATGAGCGCTAGTGGACAAACGCGAGTACGTACCGAAGACGGAGCTCAGATGCGCAGCAACTGCAACAAAGTAAGCTAAGGACAGGACGAAAAAGGCAGATCCTGCGTACACCACAGGGCAATCTTTGGCCCAGCATCAGCGCCTAGCGATATGTAATAAGTCTGCGACGTGGTGATGGGAACGTGAGCGATGATAAAGAAGACATAGCTATTTGACGCACCGCAAGGCAAATGGAAATGTACGCAAACAAGAGGACGCCGCTGATGAATGCCAATAAGCCGTACTTTGCCTTCGATTTCTGTGACACAATCCAGAGGCGATGGCAAAAAAATATTTGCACGTAAAGACCGACGCTTGCAACCTACACCATCTTCGAGTGAGCGGATAATCTGCGGAGCGTGCATTGCAACTACCATTAGACTGTTCCCTGTTTGCCACCAGGCTGTATAGTTGAGAAGAATGGCTCCATTGAGGTCCGTGAAATGAAGGATGAACATGATCCAAATAAGTGCGCTGCAAGGACACAAATTAATGGGGCGGGGCGGTGTGATATTTTTGTCTCACATGGACTGGGCCGATTTCAAAGTAGTTAGGATTGCCAGCCCAAGGACAGCAAGTCGGGTTCCAATTCTGTCGTCTTTATACCATTTGAAGTACCGGTTGAACTACGCAATATGACGGACGAGTTAGCTATTGCTTCTAATAGTTGAACGGTTTATCTTACCTGACTGAATAGGATCCCTTGTATAAGGAGGTCCACTAACGAACCGACCAGCTGTGGAGAAGTCCATAACGGCAACTATAATCGTGGTATCACGTACCCATGGGCCCAGAAGAAATATGGCCTGCTGTCGTTCATCATAAGTCATAGCAGCATCCACCGCATCAGCCATTGTGAAGCCTAAGCGAACTAGTGATCACGAAGGAGTGGATCTGATACAATTTGCACAGAATCATGCATTTATACTTGTACAAGTTCTTGACCTGCATCCCGGTCATCTGTCAACCCACGGTCCACATTTGTAAGGTCCCAAAAATACCTACACCAGTCCGAGCCTGATGGCGGAGGGAGTGTATGCATCAAACAGTTAACGCCGCTCTGCTACATGTGGCACATATATCATGGATAATAACAACGCCACGCAGGGAAATCTTGTCATAATCCGCAAAAGGCTTGAAGTGCTTTGAGGGTCGCGACCCTGCATACGTAGGAGGAACTATTGGGCCTGGATCGGCAACAGTCGCACGGCAACCTTGCTCGACATCATTGAAATCTGATCGGAAATATGTTATAAAATGCGGAAATGCCGGTTTATGATCATGATTATTATCATACTTTCTTTTTTTTATGACCACGTCACTGGTGACAGCCCCGACGAGTTGCTATAGGAACTGACTTACCTGCCTATCGCGAGACTTTACTACAGGTAACGCAGGTCGATGGAGTTGTCACTATTCAAAGCGGCAGATTTGGCCACCCAGTTCGGAGCTGACCCGCTCAAAAACGTGCAGAATTACCATGGGCATTCCCAAGGCTGCGTGAACCTGGCCATCCGCGCTTTCTTGTAAGTACTACGGCACTGAGCTGGCCTTCACAACCAAAATATTTCAGGCCTATGTGCCGAGAGTCCTGTGATTACGGGTATTAATGCTGTTTGCAGTTAGCATGCAATGTAGTACAGCACATACATGATGATGATACATCACATGAAAAAGATGTCGAAATCTTTTTTGGGCGTTCTTCCGATCGATAAGTATGATGTTGTCGCTGTGCAGCAGTGTGCTGTACCGAAGTTGGTAAGTTACTTCGATCTTGATAAACCACAATCAAAATCGGCATATCAAAACAGATCGACTGTCATCTGTTATATTGATGCATGAGGTCAGCATCGGACATTATGATATTCGTATGTAAGGTCCCGCGTGCCTTATTTTTTATTTATTTATCCTAAATTCCTCGAACATGCAGAGCGTATCCGTTAGTAGATCATCAAAACTTGATTCCTCATCAGAAGCGAAGCGACTCACATGGACTCGGAGCAGGACTAGAATCGAAGAGAGGGTCATGACGTGACTCCATCCCTCGATATTTTTACGATGAAAAAAACTAGCCTCCTGCCGGTGAGGTAAATCGTGTTGTAGCCGCTGAAATCCTCAGACCGTGACGCTCAGTCGACAGTGCTATTCACTGCCCCTTGTCGATCGATCGAGCGTAGTAGCACCGCCACACTGGCAATCGATGATGTCACGCCTCAAGTCACCACTTAAGCGCACCGCCCCACCTCCACCTCTTATCCTCATTCTCCCATGTCTGCATTACTCGGAAAGGCTGGCAAAAAGCTCTTTGAGGGACACCTTGAGCAATACGCTCCACCAGATCCCCTTTATGAATTCTACGTTGATGATCGTGGAAAGAAGCAACGTAGAAAGGTAAGCAACCTGAAGCTGTTATCATATCGGATCCTCGAAGCTTACTCCAGATGTAGCGCATCGTACCGCCAGGCCTCTCCTCTCGCGATGCTAAAATCCTGAAATCTGTACAGCGTCGCGCGCACTACCTTGACAAGGGCTTCCGAATTCTCTGCTTCCGTTTCGGCTGGACCTTCGTCATAGGTCTCATCCCTGTCGTAGGGGATATCGCGGACCTGTCTTTAAACTATCTGCTAGTTGTGCGAAAGGCGCGTCAGGCTGACATTCCTTCGTGGTTACTGCGCCGAATGCTCTTGAATAATATCATCAGCGCGGGCGTGGGCTTCGTCCCTTTCATTGGCGATGTCATACTCGCAATATACAAGGCCAACAGCAGAAATGCAGCATTGCTAGAGGAATTTTTAAGGATAAGGGGGGATGAATTCCTGAAGATACAGGAACAGGAACAGGCGTCACAAGCCGGTGGAAGTAGGCAGGCGGGAGTTGTGAGTACGAAGGATGCGGAACAGGTCAAGCCAGGGGCGGGACTTGTCAGGGGTGAGGTTGTGCCGACAGAACCCACATCACCATCGGAAATTCAGGAGAAGGATACCCCCAAGAAAACCTCTGGAAATGGGAGGAAGGCGTTCGGCTTCTTTGGTAGTAGTAAATCAGGTGGCTCGGATGGGAAGGCCCCGCCATCTGGCGACAAGGGGAGGTTTGTTGAGGACGTCGAACCGACAGTGACTTCTTCAAGCAAGACAGGATAGAGAGATAATACCCGTCTGTCTCCTCTTATCATGCGTTTTCTGTGTGGACGCTCAAGCGCTCAAGTTTTGTTATATGTACCCTCTTGACAATTAGTGATGATACCAAAATACGTAGCATAGTGTAATGATAGGACCTTACGACGACTTCCGCAGATACTTTGTACCGATACCTTTCATCAGGGTTTTAAAGTTTTTTTGGAATACCTATGTAACATGACTGTAACATGTAAATAACAAAAAAAAGGTGCAATAATGATAATGGGCTCATATCACGCGCCTGTGGCTGCCTGACTCCAAATTGGGAGTCGGGCCGCACAGCCCCTCGTCGGTTCAAGCCGTGCGTGAGAAAGCTGTGAGTTCAAAAATATAATGGATTGTACTAATTTGTAGGGATTGGTTATGAATGTATCAGAATGAATGAGACAATGGAATACACCAGCTCCTGCATCTGAGAAGGCCTGCAATTGCAGGCTTCTTCGAGTACAGGAGCTGAATGTGGGGGGCCAGAAAAAGAAAGGAACAAAAGACAACAATGATGACGACGACACAACTCGTGCTGTCGTCCATAGGGCCAGATAAAGCGAGAGAACGACGACGACGACACCAAGTCGTCACCGTCATCCATCGCGGGGCCAGGGGCAAAGGATGAAAAAAAGATGACAACAACAACAAGTTGTCGTCGTCGTTAGGGCCAGGAGTGAGAGAAAGAAGACGGTGACGACACCAAGTCGTCACCGTCTTTCATCCACGGGGGCTAGGGGTAAAGGGTGAAAAAAGACGACAACGACAACTTTCGTCGTCGTCGTTATGGCCAGGAGCAGAGTGAGAGAAAGAAGACGGTGACAACACCAAGTCGTCACCGTCGTCATCCACAGGGCCAGGGGTAAAACAAGAAAAAAGACGACAACAACAACTAGTTGTTGTCATCATCGTTAGGGCCAGGGGTAGAGTGAGGGGAAGAGGACGACGACGACACCAAGTCGTCGCCGGCTTCATCTGCAGGGCCAGGGTTAAAAAGACAACGACGATGACAGCTTGTCATCGTCGTTGTCATTGGGGCCACGGACAGAGAAAGAGAAAGACGACGACGAAAATCGTTGTCACCCGGGCTGGTGCAGAGAGTCGCCCCGCAAGCGAATGCGTGGCGGGGCTTGGCGTCAGGGCTGTCCCCCAGACCTAGTCCACCCCACGAGCGGTTGCTCATGGGCGTGGATGTCGTAGGGGATCCACCACTCTGCGAGCAATGGCTCGCAGAGGCGGGCGTCGTTGGATAGTGGGTAGATAGGGTATGATTCATATCTCAAGAAAGAAAACAGACTGTGAGCGGATATAACTAGAGAGAAAAGAAGAAAAACATACATAGGGACCCAAACGAAGATATACTTCGTTTGGGCCCCACCGTGCGCCTGTTCTCCCCACCATTCTCCACCCATGTCCTCCCCTATGCCCTCCTCCCATACCGTACATATCCAAGCCGTGAACAAAAGTCACGGCAATGGAAAGGTGGTGGCTGTGACATGTCGCGGTATGGTGATGTGGCGGCGTATGGCGGTTGTAGGGGTGTCGTTGATGGAGGTGTCGATGTAGTAGAAATACATTATCTAGATGAAAGAT
>QFEU01010027.1:0-26324 GCA_003316345.1 Tricholoma terreum
GTTCGGAAAGGCATAGGGTCAGTCTCGGAAATGGAGATTGCATGAAACTAAAAAGCTTCGGAGTTTGCGCGGGTCCGATCCGTCGAATGGTTCTGGTTCGCGGACTTTGACTTTTTCTGGTCGAGGGGTCGTTGCAGGACGTTGTAGTGCCGTAGCTAAGCTTTGGATTGCTCCCAGAAATTGTCCTGCCATGTCCGGGGAACTCGGCGGAGAACCGGGCAGGGAAGAGTGGTTTTGGGGATTATAGTCGGGATCTTCACCTGGGTCATCATCACCTCCTGGGGGACCGTGATCTGGGTCATTGCCTCCTGGAGGACCCTCTGGGGGTCCGTCATCTAGGTCATTGTCTCCTGGAGGACCCTCTGGGGGTCCGTCATCTAGAGGGGCATCATCACGGTCATCATATTCAAGGGGGGATGTAGGTGAATTTGGACGTTCCGGATATTCGTGCATATTACCCGATGGGATGTTTGAAGGTCGAGGGCTTTCAAATGCTGATATGCGAGCACTGATAGACGGGGTAATAGATGCGGGTGCCGCTCCAGTTGTTCGGAAGATGTTACTGGGGCGGGTTGAAGATCCGAAAGTGCTGAGGGTTTGGGAGGGTGTGTGTGCGAGGCTTGATCGGCGTGTTGCGCTCAATCCTGGAACTGTGCCTGCACGTCGGGAGTTTTGCGTAGTGCGTGCTCCCTGGGTTTGTGACATGATTAGAACGTGGTTGATAAAACGATCGAAGAGTGAGTTCGAATATACTGTTAAGTACCGGGCTAGACTGAGAGTTCGATCGGGATTCCGACAGGAATCCAACGGGATTTACGGAAAGGACTTGGCTTCAACTTATAAGAAGTTGCGCCCTTCGTATCGCTTCGTGTCCTAACTTCAGAACAGAGACGGAGACTAGAACGGATTTCTGATGAGGAAGTCCGAGAGAGGGAAAGGGGTTCCGAGGGGAAAGTCCGAAGACTTGGAACTTAAGGTGCGAGAGGACTAGGTGTGACTTGGTCGATATTCGAACTGAAGAATACAAGTGAAAGTAGCTAAGCTTTATACTAGGTTGGTAATGAGGCGGTGTCTACGAGAAAGTCCGATGCGGGTAATGGGTGCACAGGCCGTAGTAATGTAACTAAGCTACCTATATTAATGAGTGGTGTGGAACGTGATGTAATAAGTGTATCAATCAAAAGTAATATAAAACGTACAGCCGAACGGAGTTGCGGTCGGATTTCCGATCGGAAACCCGTCGGAAGTTACGGATGTAACATGACTCCTCAAAAGGAATGAGGTATGCACAATATAAGTAAGTACTATAGGTCTCGCGGTTGTTTGTAGGCTGAGGTGGGGTGCAATTAGAACGGATCCTGCTCATCTTCACCTTCTGTGATTGCCATGAAACCTCTAGGGATAGGGAACATACCCTGCCTGGCTTCGCAAAAATACCAAATTTTATCAGCAGGTTTGGGTGCATCAGGGTCAGATTCAATCATACGTGGCCCAAAGAATGTGTAGGAACCCCCTTCAGCAAACTTCTTCTCGAAACGAACCTTCTTATTAGGTGGCGTACGCATGCCTGAATTATATTGAGTCGATGATCCAAACTGAAATGGATCATCAGGCTCATGGCGTTTTCGCTTGGCATCCGGACCTTTCCACCATGTGACACAACCTGTCTTGAGCCGGAGTGTGTCACCCAGTGAGATCCCAAGAGAAGTGAGACTGCTATCATCAATGAGATGAAGGATGTCAGGTCCATATCCCTCACGTCGAAGCAATTCTTCATAGAAAGTCGCATTAGGAACACCTAGTGTATCCTCGGCATATTTCAAGAAGCGTGTAAGTTTTGATGGTGTGTATGTAGCAGGAGAAGCACCAGCAACTTGAAAGACGGCCCGATTTGCTGGTGTCATTGGTGTAATAGGAGTGGAATCCGCTATATCACTAGGGGAGGTAGCACCAGGGCCTACGAGCTGTCGGACAGCAGTCAAAAATGTTGACAACTCGGTCAGTCCACCTGGATTTGGTGATGGAGCCATGCTTGCTGGAGTCACCGCGGTGGACTGGCACATCGGGTTAAGGACTGCCTGACGCTTGGTGGGATCAAACATCTCCATATTTGGTGGTTGCTTTACTGTAGCTTCTCCTTCGTACTAATAAGGTTGATCAGTAACTGTCAGATGGAGTTCACGCAGGCATGCACACATGCACGAGCCCACTCCTTCATCATGACAGGTGTGAGATGGAGGGCAGCACTGGTAACCCCATTGATGTATGTGTAACCGGCATCGTGATCATTTTGATACTTCTTTTCCAGAAGTCGCCGGAAGCAGGCAAGTTCACGCTCAAAATCAGTGAGGCCATTTGCATCCTGAGTATTTATATATGTCAATAAAGTTGTGGTAATAGTGCTGGGTAACTTACCATTGCCTCGTTGTCCTCATCCTCATCATCCTTGTCACTGTCCAAATCAGATTCAGCATGGCGGCACTATAACATACAGTTAGACTCAGGCACATTGAAGACTGTGCCACTTACTGAATTTTTGAAAGCTGCCTGAACTTCTGCCATGTCGACAAAGATGGTGATCTTGGATGGCTTCTTCTCTCGAATAGTAAAGGTCAGATCCTTGTATTCATCAAAATCATCAATATCAATCGCTTCAGATTTTCTAAGTAAGCCACATCAGCGTCACGGTATATGTAATATAGTTTCAGATCAGCAATAGATGTACGCACGAGAAGGAGAACAGAGGATCTTGATGCCGTAGCGTCTCCGTTCCGTAACCTTGTAGTTCTTGTCTTGACCGTGCTTAGACAGGATTGTCGTGAGCAACAGCAAGTAAGCCTCTGGTGTAGCATGGAATTTATGCATAAATTCCTTCGTCTTGGTCTCTTTCTTGTCCTTCGCTTTTGCCTTGGATCCTTTGGGTACAGACGTCAAAACATGATAAGTGACTTGTGAGGAGACACGAAAAGCGATCTCCAACTCAGAATGCAAGGGGGATGGAGCACGAGAAGAATGGTCAGTGTCAGAGTCAGCCATAAAGAATGGAAGTGAAGGAGTGGACGAAAAAATGATATTTCGATGAAGACAGCTGGGGTGTTCTCCGTGTTCTTATAGGCTGGTCCTCATGTTTCGGGGATGGACACCAATGCCTGTTGTACATCGCGGAACATAAAAAGATTGCAACGTTGTGTGCATAAATTGACTCATGCCTTGCCAGGCAGTGCGATGGTGACCTGTACACATAATTGAGCTGCATATCGCAGGCTTATCGTTAATGACACGTTCGGGGTCCTACTGGTCTGCAGCCAAACAGAACCAACGTGCAGAATTTTTGAAAAGCGTGATTCCGTATCAATACTGAAACGGCTGTAATTATTTATAATCGACCACAAACACCGCAACCAAGCCCATGGTCCAGACATGGCACCAGAGCCTAAATAACATAACACCATCGCGTGGTCTCACTGATTCACTGATGCGTAGAAGCGCCTCCGTTTCCAAGTTGCGGTTCGACGATAGTCTAGCAACTATTTTTTCCATACATATCCATCCTTTAAAGAGTCGCTCTCTGCCTTCCCTACTCAACTTGCTAATCTGATTTTCCTGCTCAATTCTGTTCTCTCCTTTCCCTTTCCACTCTTTAGTGACCCACTCCTCTCGTCGTTGTCGAATTCTTGAAGTTGATCTCGCTGGTGTCTATCCTGTCAGAAATGCAGATCATGAGCTTTCTGTGGCTCTTTCTCGTCCTTGCCTCGTTCCTCTCACCATGGGGAGTTCAGGCTGGTTTCCCTAGTAAAATCTACGGTGTTAATTTGGGCTCATGGTATGCTATGACATACTGTTTCTCCAAACATTCCGCTAATGGCAGTTCCTTTTAAGGCTGGTTCTCGAACCATGGATGCTTCCTGCTGGTATAAAAATTGGTGTAGGCTCACTTTCCTGTATTGACGTCAGTCCTTGTTACCAGAATGGGTTGCTATGGGAGGCCAACACTGCGCAGATTGCTCCGGTTGTATCGCCTCTGAATTGTAAGTGCGTCATGACCATGCATGTGTTATGTCAACGCATATGTCGGAATAGCGCATTTGCTCAGGCATATCCTACTACAGTAGATGCGACGTTCAATAAGCATTGGTGTGTTTTACACGTCATATGCGTGTTCTAAGGCTTACAGTTCTTATTAGGAATACATGGTTCAACCAATCCGATGTCGACGAACTTGTTGGTATCGGCATGAACACGGTCCGCATCCCAGTCAGTAGTCCTCGACGTTCCCGAACTCTACCCTAAGTTGTCCACTGATCCTGCAGCTTGGTTACTGGATCGTTGAAGCCCTCGTTGACCGAAAAACAGAGTTCTTCCCCCGGGGCGGACTCAAGCAACTCGTGGGCCCATGATAACTCTGCCCATCCTCTCCAAAACTTACTTTTAGACGTACGTTAACAGCGGCGAGGCTTGCAGCAGCTCAGCAAAGCAGGCATCGTTGCTATCCTAGACCACCATGCGCTTCCTGGCGTGCAAGAGCCCGGCCAGCAGTTCACTGGCAGGTCAGTGAATTTCTCTGGTCCATTGGGTGATGTTACTCAAAACGGTTTGCTTAGGTGTACCGCGGATGTTCAATTCTACGTATGTACTTCCGATGTTCGGGGTGTTAGATTTGGAGTTGTTGACCTACAAGTATAGATGGACCTGAACTATCATCGTGCCCTGGTGTGGACCGCTGTCATGACAGCACTCTCCCATCTTGACCCCGCATTCAGCAACGTTGTGGCTATCGAGGCAGTGAACGAACCCATCATGGACGCATCGAAGACTCCCGGCTATGGCAATTGTAGAGTTATCCTCGACTTCCTTATATTAATTAATATTACTCATCGGTTACCCCCACAGTTCATAAAAACTTTGTCCAAGTAATCCGCATGGTGGAGCTCATGCTTGGTATCCACATCCCACAATACTTACCTATGCAACAATCTGATACTAACCTCAACTTCACGTACACGATGGTCCAAGCTATCCCGAAAATCCCCAACCCAGAAGTCCAGAAGGTTATCCTCCAGGCAATGCCAATTCTCAGTCAGATTGCTCACGAACTTGAGATCAATACGATTACTGATCAAAAGAGCTTTGTGGAGGATGGTGCGAAGAGAAAGAAGGCAGAACCGCTGATCACGAAGTATCTTCCCTTTTTTGAAATTTCTGAAGTCCTCCGAGACTGATGTCGGTACAGCTTCATGGATGTTAATTGGCAGCATAACAACCCTTCAAATCCTGCAGATGCTGCAATTGGACCCCAGATATATGACAATCATTTGTACTACTTGTGCGTTCAAGTTTACACCCGGGCCAACGCAGTTGATGATTCAGCTTTTCCTAGATTCGGAGTAACTATCATCTGTATGCTGATTTAATCGGGTCTCACTGACGGTGTCCTTGCAGGGTGTCGCAAATGCAACTGAAGGAGCGTACATGCAATCGATCTGCAGTACGTCGTAAAGCAGTCTTACATGAGCTGCAGTAACTGACCACCATTTCGTTACACTTTTTAGACCTTGACCGAATTGCAAAAGATGCGGTGCTGGGCAACAGTCCTTTGTACTTTGGGGGTACGTGCATACAATCCATCTCATAGTAATACTTATTATACAGTTTGGTCGTAGAATGGGGTCTCCCCACTGAGTTCAACGCAACGGACGCATTCCTGTACAAATGGGCTGATGCACAGAAGTTGGCGTATAGTCAGGGCGCAGGTTTGGTCGTAAGTCTTGATCATTTGCATTTTAGCTTCCCCTCTCAATCTGTCATGTGATGCAGTTCTGGAACTTCAAGATTGAAAAATCCAAGCTGGCTGGTGATATGGCACGTCAATGGTATGTAGAGTGTATCAAGTGTTCTTTTCTTTTACCTGGTATTTTTGTTTTTGCGATGCAGGTCGTACATGGAGGGCGTCAGGCTGGGGTATCTCACAAAGGACCCTTCAAAGATCCATGATCCGCATGTCTGCGATCAGTATCGTACGAAGGGTACGTGATTGCGATGCATTGCTATATATCGCGCGCATCCGAACAACCGGTCTCTTTGACTTGGGTTTCAAGTTTCTCGTCTGTTTGTCCTCAGATTCTAGTTTACTCCCTAACTTGAATAGTTTGTTATCCTCACCACTCCTTGTTCATCACACTCACTTCAATTGTACATAACACATATTATTGCCCACGTGCCAAAATCACGAAATGGCCCCCCTACCGAGCATACGTAGATGTGAGATCCCACTGGTCCTGTTGTGCCAATCGCTAAATCATCACACTATGGAATCGTAATATTAGCAGATCGCTTACGTCAACTGATTTGTGTTCAACGTGCATTCGGTGACATGTTATATGTACTACACATACTGTGACTTTTACCTTGAAAGCACCTACCCTTTTGACTTTTAAACTCAGAAAACCTTCATGCATGTTCGAATGAGACATCCTCCACTAGAGCCCGGGCTTGGGCCCTAGCCACGTAAACTGTACATGTCGAAAAGTAAGCAGCTCAAATAGTCACGCTTTCAATGTGGTGTGCCGGTGTGTATCCGTCATGATGTCAACCTGAAGAGGTTTCGCGCTTATGCGAATCTAATCCTGCCAAGGCCCAAGAATTCTAACCCAATCCGAGTCTGTCTAGACATGCATCATGCATCATCATCATCACGCCACTGACCCAGCATTTCAACATTAAGTACGCACTCCTCGTCTGGAATTCGAGAATGTACCCGGTGAGGTGGTCAAGATTGTCCAGCAGTATCACCGATTGATCACCGATCATCGATCATCCCCGTCATCCCCACAAGAGATTGGCAACGCGAGACTATCCGAGTCCTACTTATCATGTGCACCTCGCCATTACAGCTACGGTAGCTCCACACATAGTACAGCCGAATTTCCTTCCGTCATATGTTTAGGCCTTTACATAATGTTTTATTGAAGCCCGCTGTCCTCCGACTCTAGTACAAAATGGAACCGAACTCGCATCACTTTCGGCTCCCTCGCCAGCTCCCGTTGGACCCTCGTCGCCTGCCAGTGAAGTATGGCGTTTTTCACCCTTCTAGTACTACGCGTCGCGTCTCTTTTTGGCCTTCTCGCAGTGTCGGTTCACGCTACGCCAGTACTTGATGTAAGGCAGAGCGTCACGACGCTCACAGTTGCAGAGGTCACTGGTTTCAAACCATTCACGTACTTTGCGAGCACGGGGTATTGTTCACCTAGCTCAACTCTGGCGTGGAGCTGTGGTGGTACGGGTGGATAACACTGGATTACTATTTTTTGCTAACTTAGGTATATTGCCACAGCGAACTGTAATGCGAATCCGGACTTTATCCCTGTTGCATCTGGAGGGGATGGGTCGTCCGTGCAGTTCTGTGAGTTCGCTCATACCTTCACCCTAGAAGTGAATTGTTGCTTGACTTTTTTGGTCTCATTCTGCAGGGTATGTTGGCTTTTCGCCTTCACAAAACACAGTTATTGTTGCCCACCAAGGAACGGACACGACCCAGATGTACGTTACCCATTCGTCCACCTTCAAAGGAACGCGCTTCAAACATCGTACTTTCCAGTGAAGCGATCGCTACGGACGCCAATGCGTTCCTAGAGAGTCTCGACCCGTCGCTCTTTCCGGGTGTCAGCTCTTCGGTGGAAGTGCACAGTGGGTTTGCAAATGCACAAGCGAAGTAAGTTAATCTTCATGATTCTGGAATATTTCATCTCAGCGGAAGCTCCCAGGACGGCTACCCTTGTTTTGGCTGCTGTGAACCAAGCGTTGTCGGCTCATGGAGTCAACCGTGTTACCATTGTTGGGCATTCACTTGGTAAGCGCCCTGCCTGACTTGGCTACCTAGTATTTATAATTTGCTGTGCTTTCCAGGGGCTGCAATTGCAGTACTTGACGGAGTATATCTTCCCCTCCATATACCTGGTGTAACATTTAGGGTAATTGGCTATGGATTGCCCAGGGTAAGTCTTATGTATTATATCACCACATCACAATTCTCCAGGTTCAAAACTGGCTCTCAAGGTCGGAAACCCAGCATTCGCTAACTATGTGGACACTCATGTTGCACTGACACACATAAATAACAAGTACGATTGCCTCTGCCAACATGTGTAGGATGCTAATGTCCATCTGTAGGGAAGACCCTGTGCCCATCACGCCTGGTATGTACATCCCTATGTTGTGATCGGACAGCATGTGAATTGGCTACTCCAGGTCGATTCTTAGGCTATGCCCATCCATCAGGTGAAGTCCATATCATAGATACGGGTGCATGGCTTGCCTGCCCAGGTTGGTGCTTTCAAATACTACATGAATGCCTTAAATAATAGGATTGTGTTGCAGGTCAGGATAATCCCAGTAGTCAATGCACAGTAGGAGATGTCGCGAACATATTGGAAGGCAATGTTAGTGACCATAGTGGACCATACGATGGTATCACGATGGGTTGCTAATTTTAATGGGGTGTATTTATGTTATACAAGGTGGTATGCCATCGGAAAACGTGTTCTCATCTGTCTTCATCGATCTATGTTCAGCCTGAGTTAACGTTCAAGTTGTTGAACCTCCTGAATGTCATTTGGCCGCGCTGGACATGATATAGGAATACTCTAAAACTAGAAAGTTTGTATTCAATCTCAGTTCAATTTTGGTTCTATCTAAAGAATGCTGGATACCGCAACGCGACAACTTCGATCTTACCCTACTTCAAGCTTCAAGGGCCGTAGACTATTTGGCAGTATTTGTTTTTCTCCAATAAGTATGTCCGAGTCACGGTAGTACTACTACTAGGCTTCGTCAGTGACGACTCTCCTTAGAGTCCTTTGTCCATGCCTTTTCACACTGCATAAATATCAGCAGTGTACCCTACTCAACACCGAACTTTTGATGCTCAGGCTATGCAACCTCTGGGGCATGCCTGATACAATGACACTCTCATGTGGACACTTTGGTCCTTCAAGCTTCATGGCCCAGGATCCGTTCTTCTGACTACGGTTACTATGACAGGTTATGAGTTTAGAATGATCTTCGGTGAGTGAACTTGCACATGTCTATAACAACTCAGTGACTGATCAATGTTAACTCACGCAATCGACTGCTACAATTGATGATAATGTCTCTTGGTAAATTTTTCTACCTCGACAAGCGCTGTTCTGTTCCACATGCTCGAATTTTTTGAATTACTGTAAGACTGACTTTGAGGGAGGATGCTGAGACGAGCCACCTGTCGCCTGCCGAGATGTTGAATGTGCCACTGCTTTTAGTACGCTTTGCTCTCGTCTGCACAACTCTTGTAGGCGCAGCACCTCATTCGGCACCTCGCCAAAGTATCTCGACACTATTGGCAACTCAAGTGGCTGCTCCCAAATCCTATAGCTTCTACGCCGCCTCAGCGTTGCAAACCAACAAACACACTTGCTTGGAATTGCGGAGGTAAAATTGTTTGAGCCTAAGGAAATCACTTTTCAAGATAGACTTATTATTTTGTGGAAAGCGAACTGTAACGCCAATCCGTCTTTTAGACCCGTCGCCTCTGGCGGTGATGGCAGCATAACACAGTTTTGGTATGTTGGTTACGACACTACGCTCAGGGTTGGTAGGTTCTACTTGTCTCCCGTTTTATACTCGCTAACCATACCCCACGATAGATGGTCATTGTGGGTTACCAGGTACTGCATCATCATGTGAAGTATGCGATGATTCGCCATTTTACTGCTCTTCGTCTGAGAGGGAACAGATTCCTCCAAGATTGAGGTCTCTTCCCCCCACGCACAAGATTTACAACTTAATCGCCGAGCATCCTGCAGCATTCCCCTTCTGACAAACGCAGACTTCTTCCTGACCGATTTTAGTCCTAACTTTTCCCAGGAAGTAGTGGCTCTGTCGAAGTACACGACGGATTCAAGGATGGTCAGACCAGGTAACGTTTTGTGACACAGACGACGCTTCTTGCTGAATATGTTTGAAGGTCTGCAGGAGCGGTGTTAGCGGCAGTTCAGACCGCCATGACCAGACACGCAGCTACCAAAGTCACCAACCTTGGTCATTCCCTTGGTATAGTCTTCAAGAAACGCATATGAACCATTTCATCTCATTTTACATACAGGGGGTGCACTTGCGCTGATCACGTCTGTATATTTGCCACTACACCCGCCTGCTGGAACTACATTCAGGACTATCACGTATGGAATGCCGAGGGTATGTTGTTGACGTATGCGACGAAGTGATTGATGCATGCTAAATGGTTTTGACACAGGTTGGAAACCAAGCTTTCGCCAACTACGCCGACTCCCACGTCGATCTCACCCATCTCAACAACCAGTGTGTTTGTGTACCTCACCTCTCACTACCTGCCTCTCACATTCGTCAACACTAGGGATGACATCGTACCCATTGTTCCTGGTAATGTCCCACTATATGACCTAGATTGCAATATTAAGGCCTTTATATCTGAATGTACCAGGTCGTTTCCATCACCCCGACGGTGAAGTGCATATCATGAATTCCGGTGCATGGGTCGATACCCGAGGTCAGTCACATTGGCCGTTCCTGCAGAACTCAACTTGATGCCAAGCGCGAACGTACAGCAGGACAAGATAACGAGAACTCACAGTGCACCATCGGAGATGTCCCGAACATTTTCTCCGGAGAAACGGGTGACCATAGTGGTAAGTTTTATCGCTAAATTCTCCCGACCATGTACAGTCAAATATATCCATCCAAGAACTGTACGATGGTGTTATGATGCGTTGTTAAGACATAAACATAAAGGCATGCATGCATCTTGGAGTTGAGATATCCAGCTGCGAAATAAGTTTTCGTGTGGGCTTTGAATATTTTCAGCAATGTGAACCTATCAGCTCTATTATGAACACATCTCGTCTCTCCATGGGCCACCATGTGCCGCATCATTGTACGAGCAACGCTACGATACTCTAGAACTGTGAAAGACGTAATACCCTCACGTAGGATTAATCTGCACTTTCTTCCGCCAAATTCGTGTCTATATTATAACAGTGTCATGACCAGAGACAATAAACATGTTATTCATCCATTTTTCTCCTCAGCCTCCTCCCTTTCGATCTCGCTCTCCATGATAGCCTTGATCATCTCGCTTCCTAGCTTCCCAGCTTCCTCGAACCGACTCTCAAAGAACTCCCTCGTTTGCTCAAATCTCCTCCTGTAGAGATCAAAGCTCCCAAAGCTGACACACTGACTCCATCCACGCGCAGCAACCACAAACTCCAAATCGTCAGAGCGATGCCACGTATCGTGAAGTGCCGAGTGAATAGCGCCATCGAGCATAGAATGAGAGAGGAAGAGGTGCTCCGCAACGCCGAGGAAGAGCCGGAAAATGGGCGTCGCAGCGAGAGCGAGGTGGTGGTAGGGGTTGATCCCAAGGTGAGCCCAGCAGTCAACCATTGCTATAAGGGAGAGGTGAGAGTTGGGCCGATACTTTGAAGGGGGAGAGGTGGGGGTGGAGGGTTCCTTCGTTGTAGGAGAAAGCTCGGCGGTGATGATACCTAGACTGAAGCGGTCCAACACTTCTTGTGAGAGCAGGATCGGTTTGCGGCCGTTCCGCTTGCCATAGGCTTTAGATGTAACACCTCTCCCGAAGACTGCTTCCCTACTCCATTCGACACGATCTCGAAACTTTTTTTCCTCCTCTGGCACGCCGCTTCCCCCTGAAAGCATAAGCTTGAACAATTCCGTCGCGCTCGTCGCATATTGGTCAATCTGGATCTTCGCACTTGGATTCAGAATGGCAAGTCCTGCATAGACATGCCACGCGTTTGAGTATATCCTGAGTGTGAGGTTAACTTTTGCTGTCTCGATCCCGCCAACGTATAAACCTTGCTCCCAGGGGTAAGAAAGGGCTGAAGCCCATGCGGTTCCCATACTGACAAGATGAGCTATTAGTATGAGATGAGGTCCTGTGCTGCATAACCAGTTACCTGAGAAAGGCAGCATGGGTGACTGCTTGAGTGTTAGCTGTTACAAGATCGTGGTCTTCGTAGGAGAGGTAGACATAGCGTGACTTGAAGCACCGAAGAATGGACTCAACGAGTGCGAGAGCGCCGTCGGAACCGCGATGTTTGATGAGAACCTATAAAGAAGATTGCACATGAAAATCTTCATTTTTATGACGATGACGGAGGAAAAAAACATACCAAAGGCTGACCCATGGGATTGACGCCGGGGCCGTGCAAAGAATGACACGAGATGATCTGTGCATCTGCAGGGAGATATTTTTCAAATGCAGCTCTTTCTGGAGCCTTGACAGAAGTTTGTCCTGCTACTATTGCATTGAGCTTCGTTGCTGTTTGTAGGAGACGAGATAAGCACGTTTTCAGCGCATAATACAAGGAATACGCACAAGGTCCGTATTCCTGAACAACTCTGTCAATAAATTCGGCTTCGACGGAATAAATTATGAAGTCGGAAGTACGAGACACGGCATGGCCATCAATTAGAGGGGTAATATTTGGCGAGGATTCGTAGTCCCGTTGCAGATCATTGTACTTGGATGGGAGATCACAGACGTTGATTCTATACAGAAACCGCATGATCAGTATTGCACACCTCGATAATGAATTGCTTTCACTTTCTCCAGCCTGCCCTGGAGAGATATTCAGCATACATCCTGCCCATGGCTCCCATGCCTATTAGTCCGATTGTGGGTTGAGCATCGATGGGAAAAGACGGGGTAACATTTGGGTCAATCATCATGCTGGAGTTGTTTTTTCTGATAACCAGGGAGTGTTTCCTGGACTGAGGAAAGGAGGAACAGTCAGGTATGGCTAGACAAAAAGCGCGGCCTAGATGCATACTCGGGCTCAGGCGAGTCAGGCCCTAGGTTTAGATAACATGCGAGTCGGGGACCAATCTTTATAAATGAAATCGAGGGAATCGGCGTGGTGTGGCGTGCAGAAAGCGTGCAAGGCGTGTGGTAATTGCAAGCCACACCCCAACCACAAATCCTACTTTACTCGTCTCCATGGGCATACACCTACTTAGACTCAAGTATCTCACAATTATCATACGACGATTTTCTTTTCACTGCATTGGAGTCTGAACGAAACCTACCTTGGCCACGGAAGAGATGGACGAATTGCAGGGATGTGAATCCTTCATTATTCACCTCTAGTTGGACAATTTTCGTGTACATTCTGAATCCGTAAACAATATTGCCTGCGAGTCTTTGCTAAGGAATGTGCGCCCTCGCATCGCCATAGTTTCTGGTCGCAAGGTTTGTGTATGTGCCACTGCACACCCTGCCACGCCCTTGCCACGCCGACTTGGCTATTCCCAACACCTCCGTGCACTGAAACCCAAAATATTGCTCATCCAGCGTGGATTGTCTCAACAACGTGTTGTGGCCTTGCTCGTTCAAGTAACCAGTATTTCGAATGTTCGGCTGCGCGGTCCCGTGCGTACTTGTAGGAAATACTCGGTGAAGGGGCTTGATACTGTGTGTAAAGTAGCTGGAAAAATAAGCATTTATTTGCGGGCAGGTCCAGACTCCAGAATCCAGATATCGCGCGATCACTGGGATGATGATCGCTCTAGTTGGCTCATCTTCTTAACCGTGACCAACATCACGCACTTATCTCCACGATGTCGGGCATAGTACGCATCTGGGTTATATCACCAGACACGCATTCAGAGCGTCGGTTAGAACTGCACACTACCGTCGGCAAGCTCAAGGTTGGACGCGATCCGACGCGATCAGTCGGAATACTCATCATCTCTTAGGGAAACCTTGAACTCATCACCGGAATTCCTGCTGCGAATCAGGTCCTTTCCCTGCTGAATTCTGAAAGTGATTCTCAGGTAATTGCGACTCTGGATGACGAATCCAAACAGCTTGGATTTTATGGGTTACGGGACTGGCAGGTTCTCAAGGTCTGCTCATGTCCATCATCATGAGCGACCAATTGTGTATTGATTTACCTAGGTGGAAGATACAAATCCATCGACGTCATTCACAGGCCAGTTGACCGACGTCTCACAAGTCGAGAAATTCGAATTAACGGAAGAAGAATATGCAGCGAGACGGGGTAAGTGAAGAATGTCCATTTGTTAGATTCATCATTTCCATTATTACCTATAGACACCGTCCTTGCATATAAGCAACGTAATAAGATGGGGCGCTTTGCTCCCAAAGACGAAGGGCCAATGCCCACAAAAACAATGCCTCCACCGATCAACATCTCCATTGGTTCACGCTGTGAGGTAGAGTCTCTGGAACCTGGCTTGAGAAAGCGTGGTGTCGTTCGGTTTGTTGGTCCTACCAAGTTTAGCAGCGGTGTGTGGGTAGGGATTGAATATGACGAGCCATTAGGAAAGAACAACGGAACGTGAGTGCGCTCCGCCTATGTGCTCATTGTCATAGTTGTAACATTGCATTCAGGGTTCAGGGTGAACAATACTTTTCGTGTCGACCTAATTACGGCGTCCTAGTGCCACCGGACAGGGTAAAGGTTGGAGATTACCCAGTTGAAGAACTCGGATTGGACGAGGATGAGGAGATGTAGTATACCTAATGATCACTGGTACTTAGCGCGAGATGGTGTTGGATAAAACGTGGTTAGAACTGTGGAATGGAAAGTGGAAGAAGGATCGGGAAGAACTTCTAATATCTCAATTTGGTTGTGTTTGTCACACCTATATCCAGGACGCGCGTCCTTCTTTGTTTCTTTCATAGACAACATCCATCTCCTGCGTTCCGGTCCTCATTTACATTCAACATCATGGCAGATCCTAGCGGTGCACCACCACAACCTGGCCCAAATGATATCTCTACAGCTATCCTAAGACCAAAGAAATCGTAGGTGTTTAGCGGTGGTAACACTCGAGACCCTTCCTTACCAATGATATTAGACCGAATCGTCTCATTGTGGATGAAGCAACCACAGATGATAACTCTGGTGAGGGCGGATTTCATTTTATGCTGAACAGCGTACCCATGATCTATCGCAGTCGCAACTCTGAACCCCGCCACAATGGAGCTTTTGTCACTCTTCAGAGGTGACACAATCATCGTTCGGTATGTGGCGTCTTTCCACTGAGAAGCATCTTGTTTACAAGCTCTTATAACAGGGGGAAGAAACGACGTGATACAGTCCTTATCTGCTTAAGCTCGGACGACGTCGAGGAAGGACGGATCCAAATTAACAAAGTGGCTCGCAACAACCTGCGAGTCAAGCTTGGCGATCTTGTCAATGTGCATCAGTGCCTTGACATCAAGTACGGCAAACGAGTCCACATCCTCCCATTCGACGACTCGATTGAAGGTCTCAGCGGCAATATTTTCGAAGTTTACCTCAAGCCGTATTTCCTGGAAGGTGCACGAAAATATTCCTTCTGTTCTTTGTCATGCTTATATGGTTACATCAGCATACCGACCTGTACGAAAAGGCGACACCTTCCTCGTCCGTGGAGGCATGCGGACGGTTGAATTCAAGGTTATTGAGACCGACCCGTCGGAGTTTTGTATCGTTGCGCAGGACACTGTCATCCATACAGGTTCGTCGTATTCTATCCTCTTAATACACCCTAAAACCCATAAACGCGCTTTAAAGAGGGAGACCCAGTCAAGCGTGAAGACGAAGAGTCCAATCTTGCCGACGTTGGTTACGATGACATCGGTGGTTGCAGAAAACAGATGGCCCAGATCCGCGAACTGGTCGAGCTACCTCTCCGCCACCCACAGTTGTTCAAGTCGATCGGTATCAAACCCCCGCGTGGTATCCTCATGTTTGGTCCTCCCGGTACTGGCAAAACACTCATGGCCCGTGCGGTCGCGAATGAGACCGGCGCATTCTTCTTCCTCATCAACGGTCCCGAGATCATGAGTAAGATGGCTGGTGAGAGTGAGAGCAATCTCAGGAAGGCTTTCGAAGAAGCGGAAAAGAATTCTCCTGCCATCATCTTCATTGACGAGATCGACTCTATCGCTCCGAAACGTGAAAAGGTGTGTCCCTTGTCTTACTTTGTTCGTACCATCTAAGCGATTTTCTCTAGACCAATGGAGAAGTGGAACGTCGTGTTGTGTCACAGCTCCTCACTCTTATGGATGGCCTGAAAGCACGCTCCAATGTCGTGGTAATGGCTGCTACCAACAGGCCCAATTCAATTGACCCCGCCCTCCGACGATTTGGTCGGTTTGATCGTGAAGTCGACATTGGCATCCCTGACCCGACTGGTCGTCTTGAAATTCTTCGCATCCACACGAAGAATATGAAGCTAACCGACGATGTCGATCTCGAACAGGTAAGCGACGAACCATCCGGAACAAGCTGGTAGCTTGACGTCGATCTTGCTTCCAGATCGCCGCAGACACCCACGGTTATGTCGGTTCTGACGTCGCATCTCTGTGCTCCGAAGCTGCCATGCAGCAGATCCGTGAGAAAATGGATCTCATCGACCTCGACGAAGATACCATCGACGCAGAGGTCCTCGACTCGCTTGGCGTCACCATGGAGAACTTCCGCTTCGCGCTCGGTGTGTCGAACCCGTCGGCTCTCCGCGAGACCGTCGTCGAGGTGCCTACCGTCACTTGGGACGATATTGGTGGTCTCGAAAAGGTCAAGCAGGAGCTCCAGGAAACCGTCCAGTACCCTGTGGACCATCCCGAAAAGTTCCTCAAATATGGTATGTCCCCGTCGAAGGGTGTCTTGTTCTATGGCCCCCCAGGCACTGGTAAGACACTGCTCGCCAAGGCAATTGCCAACGAGTGCAATGCCAACTTCATCAGTATCAAGGCAAGTAAAAGCCACATTTCAACTTAGGGTAATTCTCACCTGACATTAGGGACCTGAATTGCTTACCATGTGGTTCGGAGAGTCTGAGGCAAATGTTCGTGATGTCTTCGACAAAGCCCGTGCCGCTGCACCCTGTGTCATGTTCTTCGATGAGCTGGACTCTATCGCCAAAGCGCGTGGCAACTCGGCTGGAGATGGCGGAGGTGCCGGTGACCGTGTGTTGAACCAGATTCTCACAGAAATGGATGGGATGACTACGAAGAAGAATGTGTTCATCATCGGCGCGACGAACAGGCCAGATCAGATCGACTCGGCATTACTCCGTCCTGGACGGCTAGACCAGCTAATCTACATCCCTCTGCCCGACGAGCCATCACGCCTGTCGATCCTAAAGGCCCAGCTAAAAAAGAGCCCAGTGTCGTCCGACGTCAGTCTGTCATTCTTGGCAAAGAGTACGCATGGGTTCTCAGGTGCGGATTTGACGGAGATCTGTCAACGCGCGGCGAAGTTGGCTATCAGGCAGTCGATCGATGCCGATATAAGGCAAGCAAGGGAGAAGAAGGAAAGAGAGGAGGCTGCAGGTGAGGGAGATACGAAGATGGAAGAGGATGTAGAGGAGGACGATCCTGTTCCGGAGATCACGAGGTTTGTTCCATTTGTCCCGAATTTGACGGGTGCACGTTGCTCACTGAGTCTTATCTTCTCGCAGAGATCACTTCGAGGAAGCCATGAAGTATGCACGTCGTTCGGTGTCAGACCAGGACATTAGGCGATACGAGATGTTCTCACAGGTATGGACCGTTCTGACGTGCACCATCACTCAGTTGACCATCACTTGCTGACTTGAATTCTCTTGCAGAACCTTCAACAATCACGCGGATTTGGAAACAACTTCAAGTTCCCAGAGGGTATTGACCCCGCTACGGGCGCTCCGGCTCCTGCGACGACCGCTGGTAACGCTGGTTTCACAGAAGAAGCGGACGATGACCTCTACGCCTAAGTTGAGAACAATGAATGATTTGTATTACTGTTTTTTTTCTTTCTGTGACGTTTCTTTTTCGCTTTTGCATAGCAACGACGGTGTGGTAAAATACTAGCCTACAAATGATATAGAAATCCGGCCCCATGTGTGAGAGGAGAACCTTGTGAGGATGTCCCAAAAATAGAGATCCTATTGAATTAGACTCTAGCGCTGAAGATATGGCCCAGATTAGGTTCGCAGGAGCTCGGAACGGTCATTCGAGGGATGAAGAATGCAGATACCACGGCGCTATCGTCTAGCACGACCTGGCGTATTCAACTGATAGAAGTTGCCTATCTGTGCATGCTACATATGCGCTCGAGTATTGTTGACTTGAAAACGCGTTGGAAATCCTTATGCTATTGAGCTCTGTCACTGGAGGGAACAGTCCCGTCGTGATAGGGACGCGGCGCGATGAGAGGGAACAATGGGCGAATGTTCCCCACTGATACAGATATCGCGTCTGCATTGAGAATGGTACCTGAACGCATGCCCATGTATATGGACGATCCACCTTCAATGAGTTGCTGCAATCTGGGAAGAGTTATGTGTCCCCCAGCCCTAGCTGCAGCACGGGTGAATACTTACTACTTGACCCGCTGTAGGACGCATGGGCATCTGTTCCAGTGTATCTTCGGCCCAAGGTTACTCATTTGAGCGTCGACAAAGTCCACACGCCTAGAATTCCGTTACTACGGCGGTGCCCCCCGACCTCAGTAGCTCTAGGTCTTAACACCAACCTCACGGTCTTGAAAACAGTCGTTCGAAAATTGTGTTTAGTCTTCTATACGGTTCCCTCCTGCCATGCTGGCCTGAGAAGGAAACGCACGGGTACTACACGGTGTAGTCTAGGGTCCTTCGCAGTGCTCGCACATGCAGGGGCGTGCATAGACAATCGCCGCTCCTTTTGCAACGACTTGAGGGAATTGAACCTGCTAACGAGTTACACAGGATGCGATGGTTTGCTTCTGCTTCCTTTGCTCCTTCACTGATGCCTAGTAGTGATGAGATAGCTACGGAATGACAAAGGAACTCTGAGACGTAGCCTATTCCTAAGTGATAAGATAAACTTTTTGGAGGCACAGTCCCACGGCTGACCTCGTCCAAGTCAATGATAGCCTTTTACTGTAACTGAATTTCAGCCTCGCGTATTTTCACCCAACTCCAAGCTACTACCTCCAACCTTCTCGCCTAGGCCGAGGGGGTTTGCGGCCGACGTTCACGCTGGTTTCTTATTACTTGGAGTAGTCATGTCGACCATATCAATGCAGCAGTCGGACCCGGGCAAGTTAACATCCGCCTCGAGAACCGTCTCCGCGTCTTCGCTCAAAGAACGCATCTCGAAGCTCACTGTCACACCGATAAACCCTGTGGCTGCCCTGCACGCGAATGTCAAGTGCGTTACCGAATTTCCGATCGTTGCTTGTGAACTTTCCGTATTTTGAAATTGACTGTTTTCATTCTAGCTTCGTTCCCGCTAAGATACCAAGGAAGCGGAGGCTGCAAATGCTGGCCGTTGCTGTGTGGTCAGTTATGATTTTGATATGCACTGTCCTGTTTTTATTGCTGTGGTGAGCCATTCTTATTTCAAGCTATTTCATGATCTTGTGCTGAGTGTTCTGGCGTAGTTCTTGGCCGCCTTCGTGGCCATTCCTGACAATTTACCTTATCTGGTCACACGTACTGGACAAGAGCCCAGAGGACAGGGGGAGGATGAGCCCGTGGTTCCGCTCGCTGAGCTTTTGGAAGTATTTTGCGGAATATTACCCAGCTTCGTACGTGATACCTTTTCATTCTATCTGAACCATAATTGACCGTGATGTTAGTCTTTTGAAGGTGAGGAAGGGGTTCTACAACTGTCCTATATCGATTGATTACGCGTTGTTAGGAAGCTGATCTTCCTGCTGACCGACCGTATGTATTCGGCTATCATCCGCACGGTATGGGTCTACCTTTCCATTCTTACATGTTCACAAATACCGAAGCTAGGCATCATTGGAATGTATGTCTATCCAAAAGTCGCGTTCAGCTTCAGATCACTTTCTAAACAACGACGCAATGATGCAGGGGCGCACTCGCAACGTTCGCCACAGAAGGTGACAATTTTGCTCCTCCCCATCATGCGCTCAACACCTGACCATAACCTTTGTAGCTACGGGATTCTCCACTGCATTCCCTGGGATAAAACCGCACCTCCTGACGCTCACCACTAATTTCAATATGCCATTCTACCGGGATATCTTGTTGGCACTCGGGGTCTGCAGCGTGAGCAAGCAGTCATGCTCGAACATCCTCAAAGCAGGTCCAGGATACGCAATAACAATTGTGGTGGGTGGTGCTGCGGAGAGTTTGAGCGCGCGGCCAGGGACAGCGGATTTGACGCTAAGGAAACGGTAGGTTGAAATATCCATCTTACGTTTGATCACGCTGTGCTGAAGTTGATGATTCGCGCATTTAGGCTAGGGTTCATCAAGTTAGCTATCCAGCATGGGTATGTGCCAATATATGCCCATTTTGACGGTATTTGATCAGGGGTTAGAGCTGATCTCGTCCCTGTGTTCTCATTCGGAGAAAACGATGTCTGTCACACTGTTATATGGAGGAAGCGTGCATCAATAAATGACCCTTTTATTTCTACTTGCAGATATATGAGCAGATGCCGAATGAGAAAGGAACAACGGTTTATGCGCTTCAGCGGAAGTTTCAATCCTTGTTCGGGTTCACATTACCCTTGTTTCATGGTCGAGGGTTGTTAAATTGTGCGTCCATCCTTTCGTCCCTACTGATGGATCATGCATGTATGACATGCTTTGATAGATAATCTGGGTTTGATGCCCTATCGACGGCGAATCGTCGCCGTCAGTAAGTTGTTTTAGTTCTACGATGTTATTCCTACAACTTATTCCTTACCAGTTGGCAAGCCAATACATGTTGAAAAATGCCGACAACCAAATATAGATGAGGTAATGCGGGTGCAGAAGATGTACATAGAAGAGCTTACTCGGTGGGTTTTTTTTTGGGCGTAACTTTCTTTGGCTCATCAGGATTTTTTGTAGTATCTGGAATGCGTACAAAGACGAGTTTGCTAAAGCACGACTGAGAGAACTTAACATCATAGAATGAGGCCAAATCTTATGGACCCTTGTAACATACTTCCTTTTTGCGTGTCGTACGCTGTCGTTCGTTTGGCTCATCATAAAGTATTCGGGCGTCCTTCGCGGCTCGGGGTTCACATCGAGTAGCGTTTCATCCTGCCTGAAGGTCAGGTTGTGTGCTTTTGGCGTACTGTGGTCTAGCCTCTTGTAGGGTACATTTGTCTAAGAACAGAAAACTACATAGGTGCTCTATACATTGCCTTCTGGATGGGGTGGTAAGTACATGAGCAGCTGGGTAGGAAATATTGTTGGCATGTCTGTAATTTGTAGACATTCAACTCCCTCGATTGTTCTGCAGTGGGTTGTTCCACTGCGTCTGACATATTTAAATCGTTCTAGGAGCCAACCCTCGGCATGTCGAACGCTTACAAGCCGCGCTATTGGGTTATGGGCATCCGTAGCATATAATTACGCAATCACTACATACATAACATCAACTTTCATGAGTCGACGAACCTGTTCGAGTCAACACCCTGTATACAACTTCCCAATGATATCCCATGTTGTGTCGGATGTGCCATTGTAGCGCATGACCTTGGCGCCTCGATTGATCATTCCTCTGAGGTACCTTTCTTTGAGCTCTTCCTCAATGCGGAGCCCTCTGTCCTTGTCGACTTGATCCCACATCGTTGTCACGAAGATTACGTTCTTGAGCGATTGCTGTCTACACAACACCTCAAAAATGGCGAGATCTGACCACATATCCCGACTTGGAAGGTCCGAAATCCGGTGAAAATAAAGGACTCCGGCTAGATTGATCTTGCGTTCTTGGCTGTCAATAAAGCGATCAGGTCACAGATAGGTTTCCTTTCTGATTAGTATGACCAACAGTTTCTTCAGCCACTGCGCAATGACGTGGAATACATCAGCATATGACTTGTGCGTATGATCGAGCGCGGGTGTATCAACAAATACGAGGTTTATGTTGTTCCTCTGGTGGCATTGGAACTTGATGAGTCTTACGTCGTGGGTGAAGGACTGAAGCTGGTGGCCAACGCCATCGCTGTACCCTGTCGCTGCTCCGATGAACTGTAACAAGTTGTGAGCGAAGAAAGAACGACAGATTTTTTGTGATCGTTACACTTACGGAACTCTTACCAGCTCCGGTCCTTCCCATCAGACTGTCAAAGGTGACATTAATGCTCCCGGTGTTTAATGAACTGCTTACGCGATGATTATCTGGTCCTTCGACAGGTCTTCAATGCGGGTCAGGACAGCCACGGCCTGATCTCGTCCAATCAACGGCCTTGTGCCAGTGAAAGGCTCTACCCCGCGGTCACAGTTGTTTGGTCGCTAGAAACTAGTTATCAATAGACCGTGAGTCAAATCCGGAGAGTCATCTTGCTTTAGGTCTATTCCCGACTCTCGACAGAAGTCGTGGGTCTGTATCACTCGTAATCCCATTTCTTCGAGGAATATCAACGATCAAGTATTTTAACAAATAGGGGCAACCTACGATGCCTCCGCGATGTGTGCTTGCCAGTTATTTTCCAGGAGAATTTCCGTTGACGCAAAACAGTCAAGGCGTGTAATAGAACGGTGTCGATTCCTATGACAAAGAGTATATCACCAGATATTGGACGCTCTGAAAGCAGTACATACGCGCTCTTTACTTTCTGTAGTTGGTCGATACCTGCTTGGATCTTATCGAGATTCATCTGGGGACGCACTAAGTCGATATCAATCTGGGGAATAGGTGGAGCAGCCGACGAAGTTCGCGACTTCAGAACATTGTCTATGATGTCCCAAGCAGATGTGAAGGAGTCGTGGAAGCGCATAATTCGCGATCCATTCAAGAGCATTTCGCGCCAGCGTTTTTTCCCGAGTCCTTCCTCCCTCCCTATTGCGACGTTCTCACTGGTTCGCTTCCACATAGTCGTTGCGATCACAATCTTCTTCGTTGAATCGTTGCGACACAAGGTGTCGAATAGCAGCGCATTTCCGTATGGAGAACCCACGCAGCGATTATCAGAAATCCGGTACATGTAAATGATACCAGCTACACGGCAATCGTTATGGCTATTCGAAGATGGTCAGTTTGTCTCTATACAAGAGATCATCGGGCTCACTTTCTCCGCAACCAAGTGGTCATCGTTTTTACCATCTGAAGGTCGAGCCTTGTGTCATCCAAAGCAGGAGTATCGACCAATATCAAGGGTTCCTTTGTTGTTGGATGGAAAACCTCCATCGCTCGGATAGCGGGCTTGGAGGACTGCCGTCCGTGACCTGGTGTAACAGCGTTCTGACGGGTAGCAATCTGCATGAACTGCTTGAAGAGAAAATCAGCATTGCACGATACCCGGATGTCGACAGAGCTTCCTGACAGTGCTCTTTCCACTACCTGCGGGACCCATCAAGCTAAGGAAGCAAGATCAGAGATAGCAGAGAGTCAAACTGTTAAACTCAGCGCAAAGCTACATACAATACAATCGTATCACCTGGAGTGCTATAACGCCTTGCTGTGGGATTGCCCATGATCTTACCGATGCGAGGCGAGTACTCCGACGCAAGACTGTAGAAGACCTGCCAGCCTGATGGTGGAGGAAAGTAGGAACAAGTACTCATGGCAAGGGGTTGCCCTTAAGCTTTATTGCCTGCTTCGAAGCACGATGAGGCCTGCAGGCTAACCCATCAAAGAAGGGGGCATTGTGAAAGTGAACAAATATGGACGGGGTGTGACTTGGAGGTGCCGATCAATAAGCTTGTCATTCCAAATTGCGATATGATTAAGAACGAATCGATAATCTATGGATAAATTTGCATTAGCACGCACTACGACAACCAAAGATACTTACAAAAAATCCCAAAAACGAGTCCAGCCGAGGAAATGTGTAACAGTCAAACGAAATCATTGAATAAGTTGGGCGAAGAGATGTGCTTAGGAAGGACCATATGTTCCTCTCTTTCCTCGACCACCCAATTTGTGCATCTGTACCATGGTGCAGGTTAGGTTGGTAAAGGATAACAACACCATAGACAGCCATAAGTGACCGAAGCTTACCGGTGACCTCCAGTGAATTAGAAATCATCAGCACACGTCCAAGTACGTTTCTCAATTAGATTAGCAAAGTTTTCCACCACATTAAGATACCAATTCCCACAACTTGTACCTTCGGTGTACAGCGAAGGATCTTCCTCAGGCCAACCCGTCCTTTTAGACTGCTACACCCGCAACACGACCAGATAGACTGGAGAACCTCCACAGAGAAACTGGGACAGTTGTGGATTGAAGATAACACAGTGCGAAGGAAATTCAAGCTGAAGACGGGGGTATCGAGTTGATTCCTTGAGAACGCCATCGTCAAATCCATAACAGTACCATATGATTCGCCTATCCCTGCGAAAGCCTTCTGGGCACAAAGAGATCTTCGACAGCGAGTGATGTCGAATGTGGCTAGCTACTCAGATACTCAAGCTCAAGCCGGGAAAACGTCAGATTGTTTGTGTCATCCAACGAATATCGAATAGATGGGGATATCCGCCACAGATAGAATAGCCCCGTTGCGTTAATGAGCGATTGAAACAAGTCCGTGATCATACATAGTCACACTTCAAATTTCAAAGTTCAGTCAATAATGAATCTAGATCATCTGACTCTTGCCAAGATGATTTCATACGCCCCAAGCGAAATTGATTACAATCTTTCCGAGGTCAGGGAACGGCAACACCAGGGCACCTGAGCGTATCGTATGATTCGTACAACATACTAGTAGTTAGACAGTCATCCGGCTAGGACTCAACGTTCAAGTTACTATTTTCAAGATGGTTACAATATAAGCACGACTCAAACTTGAAGGCTTCCATTACGATAATCGCCGACAAAAACACCTATCAATACTGTCACAGGCGCACATGTACAGAAGCAATACTAGTAGTGCTACAAGGAGCGAGTCATGCCAATCCGTCGCTCTGCTGCCAGTGATTCATCCCTATTTGCCGCTCGGATAAGTTCTCCCTTCGGTCAATCTTCGGTTTGTTTTCTCGTTTACATGATCCTTTTCATTCTTACGCACGCGACACGTAGGATCTGAAACTACATACATCGCGGCCAGATCGAGTTCTTACCCCCAGAACTTCTCGCAAACATTTCCAAGTTGGGACATGAGAATCTATATGACCCCCCCGCCCCCTCCCGCCGAATCGGAATCATCGTGTTCATCAACTCAAATTCTTCTTCACTATCAAGCTTCGGGCACAAGTTGAATGGTCCCGAGGTCTCCCGTTTCGAACCGTACCCATGGAGCTATCAAACTTGACCGAATCTTCTGAAGAGGCGTGAGCACGCAAAGTAATGCCTCGCTGCAATTCGACGTGGTTACAACACCTCTAGGCTCCCTTCCTTTGATATCTGCTGATGCATGCCATCGGGGGAAAATATAGTCCATATAGGAATTCGAAGCCTGGGTTTGCTAAAACACAGATAGGTTATATATCATCCTGCCAGCTTCTGGCGCCACAAGGCAGCGATGAGATCATAACACACTGACATGTTATGGTTTTGATTGAAGGATGCCAGCAGGTCTTGTAATATAGGGTGATGAATTATAATAAGAATGAATTCAATATCGGAAGTGGTGGTTATGAGATTACACCCATGTGCGCTACAAGTCCCTGGCAGGCAATTCACATTTGTTCGCGTTGCCAAGAAGGTCAACGGCCACGAATGGTTTGGAAACGTACAGGGTGCGAAAAATAAGAGACATTTCTTTCTTAATGCCAAGGCCGAAAGAAACATATGTCAGGAGAGAGAACACACTTCAAGTTGAAGTCACAATGTCCGCAACACTGGCCGTACTGTGTTCTTATTTGACAATTTGCAAACACGATTGTACGCAAGGGCAAGAATGTTAAGTACATCTATTAGATTTAGTATGATGCCATACCCGTCTCCTGCGGTAGGGCGAGGTCTCGACGCCCATTCTATTATGGTGGGCTGAAAGTCGGCTTCTTGGTCGTAGATTGAGGTGGGTAAAGGGCCCTATGCCGAGTGAAAATAGGGAATACCAACTTAAGTCAGAAGGCTGGGCAATTCTTCTAACCGATGGAAGTTATCAAAGTGGGCTATGACTTCCTCGGGAGACGCATCGACCTCATTAACGTTCGCGTCGAAGAGAGAAGGAGACAGCTTTGCCAATCTATGAGACCCGTCGAATACCAGTTGGTGTCTTTGCTTACGCGGGGATCACCAGCGAGGTGACCAGAGCCGGTAACCGGTAACCGGGGCCCGGGATACACTATGTGATAGAGAAATATACGTACTCCGTGGATTTCTGGTCCTGCCAGACCGTGACCGCGCTGATGATGGACAATAGTTTCATGTGGAATAGTAACCATGGCCCACCCACTATCATG
>QFEU01010028.1:0-15672 GCA_003316345.1 Tricholoma terreum
TGGCCACCGACCTGGTAATCATTTTGTTCTGCTTCTCTAGGGAACTCAGGATCGTCGGCTTATGTTTCATCTATCAGGACTTGACAATCGGAGCCCGATACAGTATCGTTACTTGCCTCTATTTCATTCCGTATATTTTCTTGTGAGTGCTGTCGACCTTTTCTGGTGTATGAGCCCACCGACCACTACTGTAGACAGCTGCCAGGAATTCTAGTCCTTCGAAAATTTGGCGTTTGCAATTTCATTGCATTCATTGTGGTTGCATGGGGAGCGATTGAGCTAGGGATGGGATTCGTATCAACATGGGGGTATCTCACTCTCTGCCGTATTCTGCTAGGCGCGCTTGAGGTGAGAAAAGCACTCATGCATGTAACCCCAGCTGTTTTATTCCATTAAGTCCGCTTTTTTCCCTGCTATGATTTTCGTCATATCGACGTGGTATGTGTCAAACTTCATATTTATTTTTTCTGCGAATGTTCAATCCACTAGGTACAAGCGCTATGAAGTGCAAAAACGGTCCGCCCGCTTCCGGGTGTGAACCACGGAATGAATAATACTAACGTACCCGTTTCCTGACAGGATCGCCGTGTTCTACTTGTTGTCTATCACTGCAAGTGGTTTTAGTCCTATCCTCGCATACGTATTCAGCTTGCTCGATGGTAAGCGGGGGATTCGAGGATGGCGATGGATCTTCGTGAGTCTCTGACGCCGCGTCCTCGGTGAGCAGCCTACTCAGTCGCCACGCGCAGATCATCGAGGGTGCAATCACGATATTTCTTGGAATCATGTCCTGGTTGTTCATCCCAGACTTTCCGGACAAAAACACATTCTTGACTCCAAAGCAGACCGCTCTTGTGTTGAAGCGCATCGAAGAGGATCGGGGTGATTCTGTACCAGATCCATTGACTTTTAGGAAGGTTGTGCGGGATATGGGAGATTGGACTGGTTGGGCTTACGGTAAGAAGTTTCGACCTGACGAGGGTGCTTGTCCCAACATGTTATCAAGGTGTAATGTTTGCATGCTCCTCATTACCAGCTTGTTAGTGCTTGGTCTCTTCCATCAGTCATAAATCGAGGCCTTCTGCTGCGTCCAGACGCCCAAGCATATTTCACACCTCTAATTCTGAAGGGTATGGGTTGGTCGAAGGCAGACGCACTTCTCCTTGTGAGTATTTCACCTCAAAAGGAGTGGGTGTCGTTGATCTACCTTTGCAGAGCGCGCCCCCTTACGGTCCTTCTGTAAGTTGTATCTCTGCTGGCTCAAGTTTGAGAAGGCTGTTATACACTCCTCAGATCGTAACTACTTTTTTCTTCTCCTGGTTATCGGACAAAACAAGACACCGGGGCGGCTTCATCGCCATCCAGACTATTGCCTGCATTGTTGGCTTGGTCCTCACCGCCTTCATCAAAGACAATAGGGTCAGATATTTCGGTAAATGTGAATCAATGTATCTAGCATCCTCCGCAATCAACGCAGTTGTTACCAGGCATTTTTTTGACCAATGCCGGCAACTCAGGAACCATTCCCGGAATTCTGGCCTATGTAAGTGTCTCTCCTGTGCCATAGATTTGTCTTGACCTTCCATCACAGGCCTCTAACAACGTCGCCTCACAGAGCAAAAAGTCGTTTAGACCCTCACCATGTATAGGTTATCGCTAACAAGGCATTTTTACGCAGATCAGTACAAACTGCTATCACGATATCTTTCGGTGGAATAGGCGGCATTATCGCGACTACCACTTTTCGAACTCAAGACGCCCCACATTACATACCAGGTCCGCACTTACTTTTACAGCCAAACTTTGTATGCTGATGTGGATGTTCAGGACTTGGAGTAGCCATAGGATCGCAGGTTGTAATACTGACCGTCCTTGGCATTACGCACATCTACTTCCGACGGTTGAATCAGCTCGTACGAGAGGGCAGGCAGGCAGCTCCGCTGGAGGGCAAACCTGGCTTCCTCTACACCCTGTAACAAGTCAGGTTTACCACGGGCCAGACGATGTTTGGCGATGGAGATTTTATGGCCTCATTACCTACGATCATATGAAGCGGATTCGTAGATATTCATAGATCTTGCTTTTGTAAATTTCAAGACAGGTACACATTGAAAGTCCTTGAAGAACGGAATGATCTCTGTCAAAACTCCGTTCATTCACAGGAATGCACAAACGGCATTACCGTGCTTATGAAGACATTCCGTCGATGAAGGGAGAGCCCAGTCATTTGAAAGGTGTTTACATATATACTGTTGCTCGCGGTCCCTCACAACGGCACTCCCAGTGGATTGGCAACAGCAAGTATGATCGGTTCCCCGCCCGATTCCCCACAGCCCAGTCGATTGACGACTGGAGCGCATCGCTATTACAGTAAGTAACAGCCATCAAGTGAGACCCCCAGTCGCCGTGACATGGGTATGAGGGTTTCCACGCATTGACGCAAACGGTGTTGACAGACCATAAGGTAATCCCAGATGAGCGGACATAGGCATCGAGAGTGTAGTCTGTTCCAGAAGTCAGTATTGTTGCAGGATATAAGATGTATGTGATACATATGATGTAGATGAAGCATTGGCAACGGCGATGTAAGTCCGCAGCAAAGAACCTGTCAATCAAATACATAAAAAAAGTTTTGCATTGCTGCACTCATGTCCAGAATCCCTTCATCCATCCCCATGTCCCATATAATCGCAACCGACGCTCCCCTCCTCTCACCCATATCCCCTTCATGTGATACCCATTTCAACTACTTTTACTCAGAACAAGTCCCTATGTACTACATGCCGCCTTCTCCCCCAGTCTCTGTCTCTTCTACCTCAGGTTCTCCTGTTCCAACTACCAGGATGCTCAAGTCTTCTCTCACTCCAGATTCAGACCAAGAGCAGCTTTGTCTACCCACTCACCAGGTCTTTGACTTTCCGGAAGCAAATTCTCTCTCCATAGCACAAGCTCCCGAATCTCCAGAGCTCAAGCCACTTTCCATTCCAATTGACACTTCAGTCACATCTTCTGCGTCCAAGCGCGAGGCAGCTAGTCCCGCTCCCAGTGTCACAAAGAAACCTCGTGCAATTGCGGAACGCATTAACACCAAGGATTTCGTTCCTCCAGACGTCTCTGGCCTAAGTAAACGCGAAGCCCGTCTCGTCAAAAACCGCGCCGCAGCCTTCCTTTCCAGGCAGCGAAAACGTGAAGAATTTGAATTTATGGAAGTGTACGTCATCCTGCACTTATACCAATGCTTGAGCTCATCTTGCTTCCAGCCGCGTCGCACATCTGGAGCAGGAGAACGCAAGACTCCTTGCCCTCTCCCAGGGTAGCACGGGCATTTCACATTCCGAAACACCTTCTGATAATGCGCTTGTCTCCGAGATCGAGACGCTAAAAGCCCAGCTATCAGCGGCAACGGAAAGAGAACGCCAACTCTGCGCAGAGCTAGCTTCAAGGTCCACTCCTTCCACCTTACCCGCCATCAAGGTTGAAACCTTCGACATCCCCTTGTCCAGTCCCTCACGAACGCCGCCTCCATCTCCCCACAAGTCAGGGGCAAGCCTTGGACTTATGGTAAGAACTCCTTGAAAATCCTTTTTTGATATAACTCAGTCGCGCAAGCAGGTTCTTCTGTGCGCTCTACCTACGTTGTTATCCATGCCTCTGCACTCCACTGCGCCTAATAGCTTCGCAATTCCTACTCCACTTGCCGCCCCATCCAATACGTTTGACTTGAATTCTTTCCTTCCAAATGAATTTGAGTGGTCCCGAACAAGCGGGAGTTCGATTATGGAAGTCGACTCTGATAATCAAAGCCGCCTTTCCCCCATGATGGCTCCCACTACTCGGAAACTTGAATTTGCTGACGCTGATACGGATAGTGTTGGTGGATTGGGTGGCCTCGACATCTCGTTTGATACGACCCCATCGGACAATGGCAAAATTCGCGTTCGTATTCATCCAGCCTCGTCAGCGTCCTCTAGGGCAGCTTCTCCGAGTGCCTCCAGTTCTGATTCCAAGTCTGATACACTATCCACTTCACCGTCACTGGTAATGTGGTCGGGGTCAGAAGGCGAGCCTAGACTAGAAGCTTCCTTCTCATCCCAGTCTCCCGGCAGCACGTCCTCATCATTCTCGAATCCTCCACCTTCTCCAGACGGAGATCCGTTCTTGGGCGTCGGTGCATCTGATTATTCATCGTCCTATTTCTCCGGAGCATCACCGATGTTTGGACAAATGGACGACCTGCTGTCAGCTGACTATGGGCAGCTGTCTGATCTCAGCTACGGATCCGAACGCAGCGTTGTTGGGGACAGCGCTTCTGCAGGGAAACGCCGCGTGAGGATCGCCCTGAAGAGCATGCCGTCTACGGGCGGCGAAGGCGGTGAGTGGGAAGTACAACTCTGCTGAGTAGGTTGCTTTGGCCATTCACTGTATGGTGAAGTTCTTCCTTCGCGTTTGTAAAATTTATCAATCTACCTATTTTCACGTTTTCCTCGATAATTTTTTTGTTCACCGGGACTTCGCTTTGTTAACTTGCTTTTACTCTTGTATTACCACTTACTCTATGCTACTCTGGACCTCCGCAGTATACAATGTTACCCAAAAGTAGCCTATTCCCGTTACACCTATACCACCCTCAATATATGACCATGATGCTATCTATTATTGAACTAGTGAAGCATTTTGTTTGACCACTTATTTCAGGCCTCATAGTGCCCCAAAGGCTCAAACCTCGATATAATACGCGTCGGCTGTAAATCCTGTAGTCCACAGTGGTAGGGTGCGCGCGCTATAGGGATGATGGAGACGGCTCAGACGGCCGTCGGCAGGGGGACAGCGGTCTCACGATGATTTGCTGTGTCTAACAACCACACTCAATTGCTGTGTTTACTAGTACCACGGTGCGGTGACTCTGACCTCTGCGGGAGTCGTGTTAAATAATAGTCACGTGATTCACGTGACCTGCTGCAACAAATAGAGAATCCACTAAAATATGTCTGAAGGAATTCGGGAAGACCACGTTTGTTTGGCACTGACTTCAGTTTCATATATCGCTGAACCACTTCTGACACCTCCCACAACATCGAAGCTATAACTAAGTCTGGGGATCATAGATGTAGGATATGTGCAAACAAATTTTTAGTCTAGATCTCATACACTGATGCAATGCGCACTCCTGAAGTTGAACTTGAAACCCAGTCAAAATTGGGTCGGAGCTGAGTGAGATCAATTGAATAATATTGTTTGTAGGCGATCAACGAGGTCTTACTCGAGGGGACAATAAATTTGACTCAATATGTAGATCTCGTGGTGATGCCAGTCGAGATAATTCTTGAACAAAAGACTTTAATGTATTCTAGTACTCGACCTCCCTCGATCACAGCATGAACACAAAATATCTTTCACATTCGCTCAATTCAAGGCTGATTGATGAAATTTTTTGCATGGTCTATATATAGTAGTTCGTTGTCCATCGATATAACCAGTATATACAGGACCATTCTTGACAGCTTCCATTGATACCTTCGATTGTACGTGCTACCTGAGGACTACAATGATTGTGCCAATCTGCTATGCACTAGATTTTGCCAGCTTTCTAAAACTCTCGCATTCAACAAAAAGAAATAAAAACCTTGTGACGGAACAACTCACCGGTTCTCCTTCGCGAGATCCTCATATATCTAATGAGGTGTGTGAGATAAACTGAGAATTATACATATTGTAACTATCCACATACCTTCATCTCTGCCGGTTGTAAGTTATCGTAGAAAACCCTAAATTCAGCAACAGTCCCTTGGGTATTTTGTGCACACCAGTCTATAGAACACAAACCCCTGAAAGAGAGAATTCGAGATGAGGAAATCAAAAATGGTATAATGACATGCCTAGATGTATTTGAAGATCCAGGGTGCATTTTTGCAGACCTCTTTACGGGAGCCAAAGGTTCAGGAGCGGAGGGGATGGCGGCAGTGAGCTGCTGAACTTGTTCATTATGAGGCACTTGAGTTTCAGGGGTTGGAGGGATGGTGGGCCTATTCTGAAGAGGAATGGGAGCACCAAGAGTTGTTTCGTTGGGTGAGATAGCATCATCTGTGACCATAGGAATAGAATCAACACTCAAGGTTGTCACCACGAGGTTGCTCGACTGGCACCCCACACTAGTGGTGATGTCAGAATCATTGAGGCGAGCCAGGTTTGAATAGAGATCAGGGGTTGAAACAATACTCTGTAGCGTGTTTGACAGCATTGTCGACATTTCCAGTGGATTTGTTATCTATTAGATGGCCACGCTAGCCACAAAGACGAGGCTATTAGAGTTACATACACTGACCTGCATTTGAGAAAATACATATTCTTCAGTATGTGCACCCTGTGAGCGAAGAGTGGGGTGCAACTCTGCCTGCACGGTGCTACCCCCCACACTGTTGTCCTAGTCAATAGTTAGATACGATACATGGAGCAATATGGAAGAAGTACCACATCTGCGTGGGTTTTTGAGTCCAACTCTGTCTGCTGTGCAGTACTATCCTCCACTGGATTTGTTGCCATGGCTGGATTCATCATCACCACTGGATTCGCTAATGCTGGAGTCATCACCACAGTACTATCCTCCACTGGATTCATCACCACTGCTGGATTTGTCGCTGCTGCTGGATTGATCGTCCCCACTAGATCCGTCGGCGCTGGATTTGTTACCACAGTACTATCCTCCGCTGGATTCATCACCACTGCTGCTGGATTGATCGTCCCCACTGGGTCCGTCGGCACTGGATTTGCCACTGCAGTACTATCCTCCGCTGGAATCATCACCGCTGCTGGATATGGCATCCCCACTGGATTCGTTGACGCTGGATTCGTCACTGCAGTACTATCCTCCACTGGATTCATCGCCGGATTCATTGTTCCCACTGGAATTATTATCCCCGCTGGAATTATTATCCCTGCTGGAATTATTATCCCTGCTGGAATTATTATCCCTGCTGGAATTATTATCCCTGCTGGAATTATTATCCCTGCTGGAATTATTATCCCTGCTGGAATCATCGTCCCCACTGGAATCATTGTCCCTGCTGGAATCATTGTTCCCGCTGAAATCATTGCCCCTTCCGGAATCATTGTCCCCGCTGGAATCATTGTCCCCTCCAGAATCATTGTCCCCTCTGGAATCATTGTCCCTGCTGGAATCTTTGCCCTCACTGGAATCATCACCCCTGCTGGATTCGTCATTGCCATTGTACCATCAATTTCTATGTCTTGCGTTCTCTTGACTTTTACCCATTTTGAATGGGTTGTCATCAATTCCCCATGGACATGTTTTGCCTGTGAGCCACCTCCTAGAGTAGGCAAACCATCCTGTTCTATCTTGATATTTTGGTGTGCCATTTTAGAGTCCCAGATACTGTGCCACGAAGGATAGTTGTCAGTGGCAATCTGCTTGGCTTTCCAGTCCAGGTTGCACAGCTTGAGTTCAGGAAAGTGAGAACACATTTCCAGACAGTACATCCTTCTAGTCTTGACATTAGCAGCTCCCCAGATTGCTGGTGGGGTTCCTTGCTTTCCTAGCAGCACCCAGATAGATCGTGCAAATCGCTGAATCTCAGAGGCCCTATCACCCAAGATCATCTGGCCATTCTCAAGTTCAACAAATCACATTGTCACGTTGATGCCTTTTGCTGCACAACTCCTGCCTTGCTGAGCACAGGAACTATTAGCCTCAGCAGAATGCTCGTTCTGGTATTCAGACCAATCTCGCTTAAACCAGTATTTAACGTGGGAATATTGTGTCCAATCCAACAAAGTAGCATGGCTCGCTTCACAGACAGAACCACTGGGACTAAATGCACTTTGGAAAATGTGCTTGAGTAGTGCCCCATAGGCTTCACTAGGGATGTGGATCAGAAATACTACTAATTGAAATTAACGAGCGTACCGCAATGTCACATATTGTGCTTCAAGCTTGAGGTTCTGCAGTCACACCAAATGTAGCTCCTGTTTGAGCATTTTGGCTTGATTAAATATGTTCATCTCAGGAAAAGATTGACCTGGCCTTGCCAGTGAGCCAGTCGACAGCACTGAATTTGATGAGTACGCTGATGAGTTGCTCTAACACAAGAAACACAAATGTTAGCATGATTTGGAGACAAGGAATCATAAAATGTACAATACCCATTTCCTGTGCACCGAAGAAAGAACTGCCACTTAAGCTGTCTGGTGCAGGGTACTTGACACTTTTAACACCTGACGATAAATCGTTGCCCGATTCCCTGGAGCCCATAGGACTCATGTTGCGTACTGCAGAATGGGATCTTGGATGTGCATATGAGTACATGCTAGATGTTGCTGAAGATGGTCGATGCTTGTGAAGAAAATCAAGCTAATTGTCATGTCACATATCAGATAGACAGAAGTATTGTCATCTATTCAGATTGAGGACACAGATGAATATATATAAGGCAAAACATATGGTCTGCATAAAAATCGACGCTAACAGTTGGAAAAAGTACAAACAAGAAAGTATATAGTAAGGAGCAGAATTTCTGTAGCGATATTCCCATAACAGTCCTGATTAAACCTTGCGTCGCTTTACTTTCCAATTACTAGAACTGCAGCTTGACTTGACCAACTTGAGAGATTTGCCAGTGGTAGTTTCCAAGTACTTGTGCTTGATAGGCTGTGGTTCCTTGACAGTATCATATGCCTCTTTCAGGATCTCCAGAACCGCATCATGTGTGAGATTACTCGCCAAAGACGGGAGGACAGAAAAACAGGTTGAGATCAGCTGGTGAACAAATGGGACCATGTTAGCCCAATAAGGTGTAAACTTTGCCAGGAGTGATACCTCAGCCATCATGATAGCACCAACTTTCTCCCGACTGATTGCCGAGATAGTCTCCTGTCGAAACCAACACTCCAAAGGTATGGACATCAGCTTGGGAAAATCACCCGACTCTTTCATCGAGTTTGGTCCTTTGAAGAAGGTGCAGATGTAAAGGATGACATAGAGAATTGATTTGAGATCATAGCAAGATAATTGTGTGAAGACTTTTGATTCGGGATCATGGGCAGAGCATTTCATAAAGTGGATTAAAGCATCTATTGCAACAAAGGGTGGGGTTCCCTGAGAATATAGTAGTATTGATTGTATATTCGTACAGATGAATAATCAACCCACTTACAGTTGAAATAAGATTTATATCACTCCTTGTAGTGGCCAGCTCAATATTGATGTTGGGTACCCTGATGTCGGTGTCGCTAGAAGTGGACGGTGATCTATCATCGACCCCCAGATTCACTGTCATTGATGTCCTTGATAGTTTTCGCGAAGTCAAAATCAACTAACATCTCACTTGCCTCCGTATTCTCATCAGGGTGGTAGAGAAGGATATTGCCTACGCTAATATTGGCATGTAGAATTTTGAGCTTCTTGCATAAGTATTGATGTGCTATACCAATACAATGAGAGTGTTATTGCGATGGTGATTTAAAACACTTACCCGTGACAGCACCTATCATTGCATTGATAAACTCCTTCTTGGTTCGGAACTGTGTCAGTGGTGTTCCAACAGGGCCTGTGATGACTCGCTGATGAATACATTGGTTGCAAGGTCATCCAAGTAAACCTGAGCCACAATAATTTGCAGTGGAATCAGTGATTCCATTGATCTCGACATCACCCCCAGCAATGAAAGTCGGGACAAGTAAGTTGATCTCATCATGCCCCATCATAGCCTGCAGATGGGCAATCTTGGATTCAATGAGGTTTTCCAGCACCCAAGAGTCTTTTAGAACAAAGGATTGGTTGGCTCGGGACACAACTCAAATATTGGTTCCTCAACCAACCAGGCTCTCCACCATGTAGATATGTTCCTCGAGTTCATAACATTAATCATTAACATTGACCGCAACCAACCAGTCTCTTTTGGGGTCGTGTATGAAATGGGAGTCAAGTCCAATGTTGGTATTGTTCCCAAACATGAAAAAGGCGAGGATCGTCAGAAAATGCTGCACGGGCTCTAGCCCACTCTTCAGCGATGATGTATAACGGATTTGGCCTTGGCGATCCATCACTGTGAGTAAATACTCGCCACTACCGATAAACGAAAGCAAAGTGGCAAAGTGACGATTAAATTGGAGTATAAATGAGAGGTAAGACTTGGCATTGATTGTAGGGATCATTCTCACTGGCACCCTCGGTTCAGTTGTGACCTTAGCAAAGGAATGAATATGAAGCCAGTCAACATGTTGAAGAGTTGCTTCCAGGAATTCAAAATAGTCACAACCAAGTAGAACAAGGTCGGGCTTCTGATTGATGGAAGCGCCACTAGGTGGCAGATTGCAGGAGCCATGCCACCAGTAGCACTTGGCAAAATGTGGTGATCCGGGGCAATGCCCCAATGTTTATATTTGTTTAATTTACATGCTATCATCTTGACTTGTGCCTACATAAGTGCGAGTCCTAGTAGATAAATACATTCTTTTTACTACTGTCTTAGACACAACACAATACAAGTTATTCGTATTCAGTGTCGAGAGACCCTTAAGTAAAGGGAACCCCCTCCGACTCACAACACTTTTTTGAACACTAAACTTGTATTGAGTTTGAGCTCAACTTCGCCCCATCAGCGAACGTCACAACCACGTCCAAAGAATCTTCTCCCGTGACAGGAAGCTTCCCATCGCGATCCGCAAAAGAACACATCTGCCACATGAACCCTGAAAAAACCCCTAGCACGCTTGCATCCTCATCCCGTCCATAGAAGACCAAGAGAATATACGACCTTCACCATGGGTAGGCAAAAAACCTGGCAGACTACCACGGCCAATTCCCAGGCGATTCCTGCCCCTCTCGAAGTGCAAACGGGCGCTTTGAGAAGCAGTACCTCGCCGAGGAGGTCTAACGAACTGCTCGAAGCGCATACAGTCGCTTCGAGACCAATCACCTCGACGGCACTTGGTCTTCACAGCCGATGCACATCCACCGAGGGCTACGACAGCCACAATAGATCAGATAGATCTGCGTTGCCATTAGGTAGTTGCGAACGTGGTCGTAGCAGCCCAGATAAACCTCTGGGACAAATGTTACTTTCACCTCTGGAGGAGATACCTCCAGAATTGCTGTCTGGGAACCCACCTGGGCCCAATCGGGAACTTAATACCCCCTGACTGACTACGGCTCAATGGTCTGAGGTGCAAAATGCATTGGCGCCACCCATGCCAATGTCTGAGGGTTCCAGGGCCCGGCGACGAGAAGAGAAAAAAGGACTTGAGGAGAGACCTCGAGAAGGAGAAGATAGCAGAAATACTGCGATGGAGGAATACTTACAGTTCGTACACGAGGTCTGTGAGCTCCATTGCCAAGATGCGGCCAATTTTGATTCCGCATCCTTGAGACGACAACTCGAAGAGTTGTTGGATGGATTCACGAGCAGACACCAACTGGTATCTGCTCCATACCCTGCTCCCCTCACTGAAGTGCTAAGCCCTTGACGCAGAACCCCGCGTCGAGATTCTGATGATCTTTCAACTCCTGTACCTTTGAAAAAGAAAGTACAGTACAATGCCACCGATAGGATAGCATTGCAACGATTTCGAGATGGCGAAATCAGCAAAGGAAATCATACTAATCTCCCTGACCAAGGAATTAGATTCGACAAGGACGGGCATCCTTGGGATAAATACAAGTCTCCATCTCGCGACAGCCGCTGCGAGAAAAGTTCTTCTGGACCCCCCCGGAGACCTGCACCGAGTCATGCAGGATCAAAAGGCAGTCCAGGAGGTGGCGACTCTGGAGGGGACAACAGCGTGACGGACACTCGACATCAGGTACATTGAGCGATGAAGGCGGAGATAGTGATTCCCTGTCATCAGACGAGGAAGACGACCCAGGTAAACATCCCAGACAAAAGCGGTCTGGTAATTCCAAGTTGTTCTCGTATCGTGGCAGCTCGTACCGACAAGCTCGTACCAGTGATGCAGAACGTTATTGAGAAGGTAGCTCTCGATGGCCATCAAAATATTTGAAGGCCATGCACAAGAAGTTTCACAAACAGATTGACAGGAAAGTCTCTGTTTTAAGTGACTCTCCTGCCTTGGGAGGCAAGAATGGTCCTCGGGTGCCCAATCCGCCAAAATATGGCGGATTACAGGACTCAGAGGAATTTGAGCGTTGGCTCAGCTGTCTCCTCTGATGGCTGAAAGTGAACAAAATCTGTGGACCGGAGAACGACTCCGATCATATAGAGTTTACTGCGATGTTCTTGGAGAACACCGCGATTGTTTGGTTTGAGGATAATGTTGATCGCGCGTACTGTCAACGTTCCACTTGGACTTTCAAAGAAGTCATCACCGGCCTATATGACCAGTTCATTCATGATAACACCACCCATGACGCGAACAACAAGTTCTGGCATGTCGAATATAACACCCGAGAAGGCATTATGAGTTACTATTACAAACTGGAGCGATATGCTACCAGAATGATTGAGGCGCCAGACGTTTTCACATTCCGGACGCAACTGGTAGCAGGGCTGCCAGACAATATCATAGCCTTTATATTGGATAAAGGCTGTACCGTGGAAACAAGTTCCGTGGATGATATACTGTATTTTGCCCATGAGGCGGAAGAAATTGGCAAGATGACCAAGTGCTTTAAGGGGAGGAGGCGCATAATGGAGTTGACAAAATTGAAGAGCACGAGCTCTTCGAGCAAGCCAGCGAGAGAAGTAGATCACTCGCAGGAGAGATCCCATGAACAATCGTGAGATTGTTATTCTAAACACGGTAAACCCAGTTATCATGAACACTTCAAACCCCAGTCTGCGAGTGTGCCTGAAAGAGGACCTTAAAGCCACAATGACAAAAGTCGTCACCATAAAGAACGACGTGACAACGGACGGCAGGCCTCGGGAGAAAGGTCCTCCAGAAGCAAGGACCTAAAATCAGACCTGAAGTCTGATGACTGCAAGGCACCCACTTGCTACAGTTGCGGAGGACCACATTACTCCTCCGACAAGAAATGCCTGAAATATGGACAACCCATACCGGCGGCGAAGATGTACGCCGCTTGAGAGCAATCAGTAACCGAGTCTGATCATTGGTCCAACCGTGAGCGGGAACAGATTCCCAGCTTGAACAGGAAAGGACCAGGCAGTCAGCCTGGTCCTAAACCCACCACGGGAGAGAGACTTGCAGCCGCATACAGTGACTCAGAGGAGGATTCCAACTCTGAGTATTCCTCCGCAGTTTCTGACCTGGATCTGGTTGGATCACAGTACAGTTTGAATGGCAAACTGTACAACTACAAGTCTGAATACGGGTCGTCCACCCATGAACCCTCAGCCTTGGAGCACTTTGGGGCTATCTGAGAAGTCCAATTGGAATATCATTCCGATAGCTGCCCATCGGCACAATCAGTGTCTGACTCTGAGGATTCAGAGGATGAGCCAGTTGTAACGAAAATCTCGCCCCTCAGGGAGAGACTGGGTGTCATGGTGGACAACCTGTTTAATGCCACTGCGAAGTTCAGAGGACCCCGAGTTTTAAGGAAATCCTCAAAGAAGATAGTGTGTCCTCCTTGTACCGAGAAGGACAACCGATGCTTCGTCGCAAAGATGAAGCTTCACGAATTAGAAGCCTATGTGCTTCTGGATTCAGGCTGTATGTCTGATTCCACCTCCCCCGAATTCGCCACTTCAGCGAATTTGAAGGTCCATGAACTGGAAGAACCAGTGCCCTTGCAATTGGGCACCGTTGGCAGCCGTTCAAAGATCAACTTTGGACTTTTCTCCAATTTCGAAATTGGAGAGATAAAGGGCAACCACTATTTCGATGTAGTAAACATTGATAGATACGACATTATTGTTGGGACAGTGTTCATGAGAAAGCACGGTATAGTGCTCGATTTCGAACACGACGAGGTTTGTGTTAAAGGAAAGGTCCTCGAGACGATTGTCGAGGGCGAGAGCACGTTGTGACAAGTGCATCGGTACGCGATGCGACCTCACCCTCCAAAGGGTGAGTGACTCGACAGCGGCCCTGGGGCCGCTGTCGAGAAGAAAAAGGACCCAGACAAACTGGGTCCTAGCTCGATGAAGGTCCAGCCTCCTTCCATGTGACGATGACAAGCGGAGGTGGAAGATGTGGACGAGGAAGAAGAACCTTGTCAGAGTGGATTAGAACCCTCAGATCCCATTCTATTGGGACCTGAGGAGACAGTGGACTTTGCGCCCGCTAGTGATAATGAAAGGAACGATCCTGAAGAGATTGTCTGAGAGTTTACTCGGGATAGGTATCCTGAGGGGCCTAGATTTGAAGCAAACAGATCGGACCCATCGATACCGGCCATTCGGCTGCCAGATCAAGTGGACAATCTAAACGACGTTCTCTTCGCTATGTGCGAAGATTTAGCTGGGAAAGCAAAAGCGAAAGGGCCCTTGATGAGGAGCGATATTCCATGCCTCAAAGAGGAGTGGAAGGCTTCCTGCCAAGACATCCTGAGTGGAGTACCAGAAACTCTCCCTCTGTTGAGGGAGATAAATCACCACATACCATTGGTGGACGAAAAGAAGAAATACAATTATTATCTTCCAAAGTGCCCCGACTTGATGAGAAAACCCCTCGCCGAGAAAATAAGCAAGTACTGCAAGGCAGGGTGGTGGCGCCCTGCCCATGCGAAACAAGCTGCTCCGATGCTCGTCGTTCCCAAGAAGAACAGCAATATTTGCACTGTGGTGAACGCACAGAAACGAAATGCAAACATGGTGAAAGACGTAACACCGTTTCCGGATCAAGACCTCATCTGCCTTGATGTAGCTCAAGCTAAACATCGCTTGAAGATCGACCTCTCGGACGTGTACAAGCAAGTCCGAGTAGAGCCTGAGGATGTCTGAAAAACCGCGTTTTCCACAGTTCAGGGAGTCTATGAGAGCCTTGTTATGCAACAAGGCGACTGTAACACACCATCAACCTTTCAAAGATTGATGAATATGATTTTCCAAGATTACATTGGAATATTTGTCCATGTGTACTTGGACAACATCTTCGTGTTCAGCGAGAGCTTAGAGGAGCACCAGAAACATCTGGAGCTCGTGCTCAACAAGCTACGTAAACACTCGCTCTACCTTCGCGCCGATAAGTGCAAATTGTATGCCGAGAAAGTGGAATGTCTCGGACATATGATAGATGAGCACGGGCTTTACACTGACAGCGACAAGATGGCCCGCATATGAGAGTGGAAAACACCTTGTAATTATTTAGAGGTCCAGAGGTTTCTGGGACTAGTTCAGTACCTGGCACATTTTTTGCCAGATATCAGCGCATACACTTGTCCGCTTTCTGCAATGACTAGAAACGGACAGGCCTTTCAATGGCATCCATTGCACAATCACTGTTTCCAGATGATCAAGACCATTTGCTGCACCACATCCATCCTGAAGCCAATCGACCCAGAATCAGCTGAGCCGATCTGGGTTATATGTGACACTTCAGTCTTTGGGATTGGAGCAATGTACGGACAGGGCCCTGAGTGGCAAAATTGCCGACCAGCGGGTTTCCTGTCCAAAAAGTTTTCCGACGCTCAAAGGAACTACTGTACCTTTGAGCATGAGACTATCGCCATACTGGAGGAGTGGTAGGTGCTACTTTTATCACAATACCAAGGCATTTGCCTGCTTAGCGATGCGC
>QFEU01010059.1:0-10494 GCA_003316345.1 Tricholoma terreum
AAATCCTATAGCGGCCGATCTTCCAGATAGTATGGCTGCTGATTCGGTCCGTCATCTGTCTATTTTTTTTTTTTTTTTTTTGGTTCAACAATTTATAACGCGGTGCTCGATCGCAGTCCGCGGTAAACTAGTACAAACAGGAGTACAGCCTACGGGTATATAGATGTGCAAGTTGGAGGGGAAACTGCCGCCCCGACGTCACCCTTGCGAGTGGGGGAGAAAGGGCACGCTGCTTCGCAGCGTGCCGCAGTCGACGAAGAGAGACGAGCGCTCACGCACCTCCCCGAACCAGCCAACGCCCCGCTACAACCAGTCCCTGAGCCAAGCCCCCGTACGCCAACTCCACCTAGGCTCCCAGCCGCAAGGCCGGCGGAGTAAATCTCCACTTAGGCCGCCCTCCGGGGAGGACAGCGACCGTCCGCTTCATCGGCAACAAGATCGAGGCCCAAGGTCCAGTACGACCGTGGGCGAGCAGCCAGACGGGGGTCATACGCGCTGCGCGGCACACCTATCCGGGATCCCACAACTGGCGTGGGACGGGGGCGAACGCACACATATGTGGGTTCAGCCCCAGCATCGAGCAGAGGCCAGAGACAGTCCCCGGCTTCCACTTGCCCCTTGGGTGCACCACCAGGCGGCACGACCCAACCAGATGGTCCCGCGTTTGAAGCAGGCCATGTCGACACTCACAATGGACGGGTCCATCGATGTTGAAGCGCTGGCGATACTCCCCTATGGGGGCATGACCAGTAATGCATCTGCATAGGCGGGAGAAGGTCGTAGTCTTTGACCCTGCCCCCCGTCATCTGTCTATCGGCTATACTTTTCTCAACCAGTTTCATGTTTTTAGCCATCAACCATTGCTCATCTTCCTTTTTCTAATGATCAGCCTTCTTCACACAGCACTACTTGGAAGAGGAGCGACAACAGTCCAGTATGTTTCATCATATTACTACAATGAATAATGTATACTACTCACCACGCTCAGGACTTTCCAGAACCCAATACTTCTCATCAAGACGAGGCAAACGAGCCTCAAATTGAACCACCCTCAGTCTCCCCCAACCCTGCCTCAGTCGACTACTCCTCGATCGTCTCTCTTGTCGCAAGCAGCTTGGTCCAGATGCAAAATACGATCGAAAAAGGTCTAGAGAAGAACGAGAAGGCCCTGCAGGAGGTTCGACGAACACAGCGCGAGATGCAAAAACAGTTGCGAAGTACGCCTCAAGGACCGCCCAGCCAATGCTCTGCGGCATCTTCTTTGCCCCTAGCTGGTGGATCGTCTGGGCAAGGCCGTCCTATAGCTGCATCTGCATCTCCCGCCTCCCGCGCGGCCTGCAATAAAACCGATCCTAACTGGAATAGATTTCTGGTAAGTCATCTCTGCTGCACATCCCCTGCTTGCTAATGGATAACAAAGAACGCTCTTCGGGATCACTTGAAACGCCTATTGAAAATCAAGGCCTTGGACAAAAGCTTACTCAGGTTTGTTCCCTTGACTGACGAGGAGCTTCGCAGCTATAATACATGGGCACTGGGCTGCGTCAAGATTATGGCCGAAGATTTTCGACTTGACATGTCCAGATCTCTCAGTATTCCCTTCAACGTCGAGGCCGTCGAAGTTTTTACATTGGACTTTCTCGAAAAAGTCCAGACCCACGGATGGTACAAGAGCTATTCGATCCCCCCCAAGTATTTGACTGTCAACGAGGTTTCAGAAGCTATCCACCAGCACCTGAAGCATGTCCTCGATGTTTACAAGCAGCATAGCCAGCCAAACACCCCCGAAAATTGTCAGAAGCACAAGGAGCGCCTTGCCAAAGCTAATCGATCCACGAGGAAGGGACAGGTATGGTGCCTTCCTTTTTCACGCTGCATAATTCTTGCATCACTGACGCTTCTAATCTGGATGCAGTTATTCAAGCACAGACTTGATACCGTGAAGGAGGAAGATGCCTTGGGCATTCATCTCGACATCATGGAGCAAATTGGAACCAGGGGCATTAGCTCAGATGAAAGCGACTTTACGCAGACACCTGAAGTGTTTTGGCATGTTTCACCTTGCTGGCGGTTGGCTGAGTTAGAGTTGTTTCTCTATCGTCTGGATGAAATCTATGTCACCAAGAAAACAATGAACATTGGTCGTCGCCGCTGCCCAGCTGGTCGCCCTCAGCGTCAGCGTCTTCACAGTGACAAAGTCAATGACAATGCATCGGTACCCCTGGGTCTCCCAACAAATTGTTACAACGCTAAATGGTTGAAGAGCTTGGGTAGATTCAAGGAAGGAAAGTTGGAAGTGCGGGACGTAGAATATGACATTGCGATCCCAGAGGAATTAGGGCTGGGAGACAGCCACCCCTCGGATGTTATTGAAGAAGATGGAGAGGCAGGGGGTCTTAGTAATTGAAACCCATGAACATTGCTATACAATTAATATGAATTCAAGTTACTAGTAGAATTCTTACTAAGATATATAAAACACTTTCTCGTCTGCGCAGATAAATAGTATTGTAAAGCATCTGCCCAAAGCTCCACCAGCTTACAAGAGGTCAAAGCAAGTAGAAGCTGGCAGAACCATAACACGAGGGAGATAATGGGTTCAAGATTCAAGGTATTCTGGCATCTGTGCAGGAAGCGACCATGGCAGCCCGCCATGTATTACTACATGCCTGCCGCACACATGTGACTTGTCAACAAGCAGGGGGCGTGAGTCCAGTATCTTCATACCGCATCGCATGTATGCAGGACGAATTTTATTATTAGGGTTGGCGCTGGCAACATAAACAGCGATGGTTCTGGCGGCGATGGAGTTGCCGAAGAAGGTTGCGGACTTGATAGGCAACGCGCGGATTTGGACGATCGGGACGACATGGAAGGCGCCCATGTAAGTGGCGCGAATCGCCTGAGATTCATGGTTAGACTGCTCCTGAAACTCTTAGGTGGTGGACTAGGAGTATCGCTCCTTTTTATTTGGGGCAGAGGCCGAGAGGGGGAATGGCTGCCTGCTGGCACCTCGTCCGGCTTGTGCCTGCCTGCCAGCGTAGATGAGACGCCAACATGGCCATTTTCGCGCTTTTCAGGTGCATCCTTGGTATTGGGGGGTTGTATGGCTGCGATTGGTGGAGCCCCTTCGCTTATGGCTTTGCTATTCGAAGGTTCCCCATTTTCGACAAGTCTACAGGCACTTTCTCGATCGCTGATATGTGGAGCACCCTCGGGAATTGAAACTCAATCCGAAGTCACAAATTCAGAAACAGTCATGGCTGAACTGGAGGCCCCTTCACGCCGATGTATGGATTTGGCGCAGTGCAGGACCAGACTATCCGCAGATCTGAAAGGCTCGTTTATAAACAAGGAGAGTAGCAAATTATGAGCCTGAGACTCACGCTGCTGGGCTTCTACTGAGGCAGAGATGCCGCGCGCCGGCGAGGACCACCCAGCCAGCTAGGGTATGAAAGATAAATAAATTGAGAGCCACCATCCAGGCCATGGCCCGACCCAGTCAAGGCGTGGTTTGCGGATGCGGTGGAGTGTGTGAGGGCACTTGGGGAAGGCTGCGCAGCGCCCAGAGATTTTACTCACTTCCAGAATAAACAAAGACAAACATATATGCGGCAACTGCAATCTGATCTGATCTGATTGCGAACGCGCCTTCCGCAACCACTACCGGAGAGTGCAAGTTGGCAGTAAGTACTGCACTAGAGTCTGTAGTGAATTACAGGTGGTGGAGTCCATATTGTTTGATGCAGCAGTTCACAAACTTGAACAACGAAGTACTTGTTAGCGCTACCTGTGGACCACCGACAGTCGTCAAGCTTTCACCCCCCAAGTGTTATCACAAAGATCCTAGTTGAAATCTAGGACACGTGTTACTGATGTGAATTCTTATAACTTCACAAGGGAGATTTCAAGTTTGGTAAGTCTGCCTTCGGATACTATGTACTAGTACATGAAACCTGACTGATTTACCTGATTGCGGGACAGTAATTGCATTAATCACAACCAATCACACCTCATGTTTGTGATCTTTGATATATTCCACCCTCGTCCCTGTTTCCTTTTTGGGTACCAACGAGCTCCCCATTTCACATCATGTTTCATGCGTTTGAAGGTCCACAAAATTAGGCCATTAGTATGGTGGTCATTGGAGCATGCATCTATCATCTGACAGTTTAAAGGCCATTTGGAAATGTCGACCCAGCTTGACGTTAGAAACCACCTGAGGCCACAGTCACAAGCCTTGCTTAAAACAGGCAGCAGTCCGTGATGTGATTTCCAATTCCTCGAGATGTCCCGCAGAGCAGGAAGATCTACTACTGTAAGAAAATTTGACCTTCCTATCGTCACAGATGCGAATACACTAATGTTTTTAGAAGACTATTAAGGCACTTTTCTTTCCAACGGGTGCTTTCCAGCCAGAGACCAAGAACGTTCGGGTTTACGTGCCCGGCGCCGCTTCACCTCATATCGAGGAGAACTTGATCCTCGACGAAGTACTCACACCAGGAAACCCAACTATTCAGGTGTATAACACAATCATGTATACAACGGACCAGCAATCCAGACAAATCAAGTTCATTGCAGCATATTGTTACGACAAGAGACTGCTAAAGAATCAGTGCCTCCGCGGTATAAGTTGCGGTGTAGAGTGGCATGGAGACTTATTTGTCATAAAGCAAAGTGGTAGCTGCTACGTTAGTCTGGAGGACGCTGGAGAGATCGAAGTTGCGAAGGCAGCCATTGGCAAGTACGTATGTTCTTGATTATCATGAACGCTAAATTAACGGCATTCAAAAGGTTTCTCACTGTTGCGGCCAAGGCGATCGAAACAGCCACTCCCGTGAAATTCCCCGCAGAAATTGACTACGATCACGAGATGTGATCTCGCCATGGTGAAGTAGCAGGAGGTTATAATTGATCGTTGTGGGGCATATCTAAACTTTATGCATGCAAATCACGATGATCACCATCCCACCGTTTCAATTGTTCAGCAAACATGTTCGAGTTCACTGGGGAAATTTATGCTCTTGCACCTGAGACGACGAGCAATTTGGATGTGCGAGGCTGCGGCGCCAAGAAAACTGGTGGTCGCTGTGAGTATATCGATGAATCCCTCGCGGGCAGGCAGCATACGCACCATCGAGTTGCCTCTTCCGCAAGATGGCGTTGATATCGTCCTTTCAGATTGACAAAATCCTTGTATTTTCCCCCCTGAATGACAAGCATATCCCCCGCCCAACGCACGTGTCCGTGGATAGGCCTGACCACCATGTTTTTGCCAAAACACGGATCGTATCAAAAAAATATAATGAATGTATTGATGGATCCGTCCGTGTCTAAGACGTGGATATCCGTCCGTCTGATTGGCACTTTTGAATAGTTCGATAGTAGTATATTGGGAAGAGGAGATTGGTGACCTGAACTCGAAACGTATATCGGGATTTTGGCTATCTTTGGGGAGGGCCGGTCCAATGGATAGTGAAGCCCTTTGAGCTCCACCAGCTTTCCTTTCTGAAGAACTACTATCAGTAAAGAACTCGACAAGAATTGAGCACTACTTACAGAAAGTGCACTAACCATAATGAACAGGTGGAGAACACACAAATACAAAAGCAAGGGTGTGAAGACGAATGAAGACGAGGTCCAGATATGCCTTTCAGCATTTCTTCGTTAAAGCTCAAATCGGCGTCGCGGAGTAGGTTTATGACTCCGCTGCAGGTATGGCGCACTCCTGCTGACGGGCCTAGATTGCGATCGAGTATGTCGAACGAATTCAGAGTGGGTTCAATGGTCCACTGAGCCAAAGAACGAAGGGGATGTAAAGGGGGCACTAGTCTGACTATAATATGTAGGTAAGTCTTACGGGCACTGATCACTGATTGTTTGAGATCTAGTTGGATATCAGCGCGATCCGTTGGAGAATGGCGGAAACATACATTCATGAGTCTTTGGCAAGAAAAGCAGACACGGAATGGAATCAGTATCCGTAGTCACACTCTATCAATCAGATATGTCCATTATAAAGTAACACTAATGCACATTCACCTGAAGGGCCTCGACCTGGTGGATGAAACGCACGCGCCAGGTGGGTTTTCCCGGTCCCTGGTGGTCCATGCAATAGGATTCCATGCGGTGGTTTTGACCTGTAACGCCAAGGGGATCAATGATGACGCAACAACCAAAGCGCATGATTGTATCGCCACGACGAACTAATTGGATTGTAAAGATAATGCGCACCGAAATCTGTAAAGAGTTCCGGACGGGTCAGCGGTATTTCTAGAAGGTCACGAATCTCCTCTACCTGTTTACCCAAACCTCCAATAGCGGAATACGCCTTGCCGACAGTACCAGGAGCAAAGCCTCAGTTTCGGTCTGAGATATAAAAAAAGACCACATGTTAAGTCATAAGAACAAACCAAAGCGAGATCGGGTACCTTGTGAGCATTGATAGTTGATTTTTGGAGTCCCACATCAACTATTAGCATCATTGAATATCAACCAACCGTCCAAATATGCTGGTCAAACTGCACAAATAATAAATTGCGCGCATATATTTTCTTTGCACGCATATGTTTTACTTCCGCGCATATATTTTACTTTCCGACTTACATAGAATATCAGTCTCCAGAAACGATATACTACTAGAAAGTGAAGAGGCACGTGATCACGTGCACCGGTCCAACAAGTAACCGTACTCCGAAATATAGTCGCAACTTTCTTTTTCTTCAAAACAGGCGCGCGCATGTTGCCACAAAATATATGCGCGGCATTTTCAACATTCTTATTATATGTGCTAATATTCTATGTAAGTCGGAAAGTAAAATATATGCACGGAAGTAAAACATATGCACACAAAGAAAATATATGCGCGCAATTTATTATTTGTGCAGTTTGACCAGCATAAGCCGTCAGGAGATGGGTAGCGATAATTCATTGTATTTGATTCCGATAACGGTAAACGGTTTTATCGCAAAACAACTGATCATAAATGTGGCTCGTCGCGACTTCCCTCATCGAACATGCCTAAACAATCACTTCTCGAGGGTCTGGCTTCATTCGACAAGCCAAAGCGATCTGGCTTGATCATTGCGATTCCAGACATTGAAAATTTGAAACTAACCAGTTGTGATTATACCTGATTATACGTGATTCACGTTGATTCACACAGACTCATCATGCATCATGCATCATGCGCCAGAGAAACAATGGAAGCATTGTAATTTTACGTAAGGGAAGGTTAGCAAATGATCAGCGATCGGTTTCTTTCACTTGCATGGTAACTTGAAAGACTTTTGAAAGCATGTTTGCTTTTCTTCTTTGTTTCATTCATTTCCTCTGCATACCTCTGACGCTAAATTCTTGTCGCTTATCAGAATTCCTCACTTCTTTCACCTGCCCTTAGTACTCGTTGTTCCATCATCCATCGTGCAGCGTGCTCCCACCATTATGAGCTCCATTGTATCCATCGTTGACCAACGCTTGCAGACGGATGTGTGTCTCCTGATTAATTTGTGCCTACTCTTTCTGATTACTTTCCCTGTATCTATAGGGTGGCCATGTAGACTTATTACAGGGTCTCTATTTTTCGTCGCATGGACGTCGGCTGCGGCTCTCTAAGATGCAAACACTCATCAATGGCAAGAGGGAGTCACCGGTTATAGCGACTGTCATGAAAGACAACTCACATCTTCCGATCCACAAAACCGTCGTGGTGTTGCACCATCTCGAAGAAATGTTCTCCTTCTTGCTTTCATATCGTTTCGATCGCGTTTTTTTACGGAACAAGGCTTTGCGTGAGCTTAACCGCAATGTCGTCTGGTGGGGAGACATGTTGGTTTGCAAGATGGGGGTGTATGATGGCTATGTGAACCTGAATGCTGGAATCGATAGGCGAGCTGCTACTCGCGCAGTAAGGTAGTGAGTACGGTCCATGTTGTCTAATTGTGAAGAGGCTGACAATTTTTATTCAATAGTTTCCTAGATGAGATTCCGGCACGCATCGCCAAAGCAAGAGAGGAAGAAGCCGAGGTCCAATTTCCCTCCCAGATTTATGTGGATTAGGGCAGCATTGTGAAAGGTTCATTATACCTAGATATTTCATCGTTTATCAAATTACTTTAGTCTTCTTTTCCTTTGGTCATGTTTTCTTACTTCAGAGCTTGTCAACGATGAATGTATTCGAATGCTGAGGCTGTTCATTATGATTAGTATTGCTTTCATGAGATCCGACATGTGACACTTCGCCATGCGGTAATTTAAAATTACAATTGAAACGATTGATCAAAGGATGAGTGAATGTACTGCATGTTCATGACGCGATATTGAATGGCGGACACGCTTATGGACGCGATTCCAGAATACAATCTTCAGCATACTCTCATCGGTCATAGACGCGCAATAAACTTCGTGCAAATTTCCGATGATGGTGCCTTTTTGGCCAGCGGAGGTCATTCCATTCAGCTTTGCGACGGAATCATAATAATGTTCTTTGTTATTTTTTGTAGCTGATGACGGATATATATTTCTCTGGTGTTTATCGAACGGGGCTCGTTTACAGCAAATCAGTCCCAAGCAAGGCCCACTTGTCGTGCTCCAGTGGCTCAGTTACTCTTATGTTTCGCGTACTCACTTCTTCATCTCTGGAGGGGCTGATGGGACAGTCAAACTATGGAAGAAGCAGAAGGAAGAGGTCTACTCTCAGCCTTGACATTCTTTTTTATATACTGACTATGTGATTATATCCCAGTCAACATTTCGGTGTGCAGCTATGTACACAGTAACAGACCAGCCCATTGAAGCCATCACGCTGCACGACACAAGGCTTGCAGTGGTTGGGTCAGGGAGGATCCACCTGTTTTCTGTCGATGTCAAGCAAACAGGTTAGTATTTGCGACGTTAATCGATCATTCTTGTTCAGGAATTGCATAATCCAGATGCTTTTCGTCCCATTCTCACTGAGCCGCCCGCAAAGGAACCTCCCCTCCATGCCCTCGCCCGCACTGTACATTTCTATAATTCAGGTAATTCAATAATGGTGGGATTTCTTGACTCAAAGGAGATGTGCGTGTTAATTTTCTGTGCGGAAACAACGGGACAATCATGGTTTTAGCATCGCTTGGAGTGTTTGTCCATGGGTGAAGCTTTGGAGGCATAAACTGGAGACGCGAATGTACGTATTTATATTTCAAGCTGTTGTTATCGATGGTTACCTCCAACCATCAGTGGAAATACTGCATGGTTAGAAGCAACAAAAACACTTCTAGTCTGGAACCTCATCGATGGAATCGACGTGTACAACATATTAGAAAGGCCGAGCTGGATACGAAAACTTCGGGTCCATATTAGGCGAAACATTGCCATTCAAGTGGCCTTTGGTCCCCATGGTCAGTCTATTGTTAGCGGCGCTGACAACGGAGAAATATATATCTGGGATTCAAAATCTCCTGAGCCTATCCAGGTTTTGATTCACGAAGGAGGTAAGTAGTTTCATCCCTGAGAAGGCTCTCTCTTATTAGATGTGTCCTTCAACAGATGCACGCTTTATTCAATCTGTTTCAGTAAGGACAACATCCATCAGAACAAATGCATAGTTGTGACCCACGTCTAGAGCCATTCTCTACAACATAACAAACACTATATTGCCAGCGCCTCCTCCGATCCTGATGATGAATTCCCTTCAATACATATCTGGTTGAACATACACGCGAGTCTCCCAGCAGTGACGAGAGGAAGAGTGGGTCTTGCCACCACAGTGATGGGAGAAACATGCTAAAGTACCTTTCAGGATTGCTTACCAGGTCCGCCGAATGATTCCATCGTCCTACGCCCTGGGGCGATCGTGATAGCTTTGTCGCTGATTATAGTGTTTGTGCTCGCTATATTGGTGTCCTGGGCACGCTGGTATCTGTACCTATGATTTTCACTACTAGTTGATGGTCAACAAGCTTGTGTGGACGAAACCCTTTGACCGCTGCAAGTTTCTACCAAAAGTGATATCAGTCGCGGCAGAATCACAGCTGCATCGCTTCTGAAGTATAAGTTTCTAGATTAAGAGATAGGTCCTGAGGAGTACATGGGTTTGCCTATCTGCATGTTGAGAATAAGTTCACGTGTAAGTTTCATGAATATGGGTGCTGACCAAACTATTCAGCCCTCTTGCCGCAGTGGAAGCGCTGCATCAAGGCTATTACATAATCAGCTTTCACACCGCTTTTTGCAGAAGTGGCTAGTGACTCTGCGCTTCGAAGGTCATCACAGTAACATAGCATGGCACAGAACTGACATGCCGGAATGTCATATTATCAACAGGCATACTCGACAGGATCCAAACGGAGGGATATGGTTAGCTGGGCACATTGACGGCCAAATGCTGGCGTGTAGGGAGTCCAGTCCCAAGACTCCCAACCGCCGATTCTTCACTAAATCTGTGCATGGTCAGAAACTTTTGAATCACTTAAGGTTTAGATTTGGATTTATCTTCTTAAATGGTAAAGT
>QFEU01010070.1:0-11678 GCA_003316345.1 Tricholoma terreum
TATTAATATTATGATCCCCTTCATCTAATTTATCTACAGAGAAATATTAAATTAACAATTTATTATTTAAATCAATAATATCTAATACATCAGTTTTATCATTCATTTTATCTATGAAAGAATTTAGAAGATTTTTATCTATAATATTCCATTCACTAAAATTATCATCAGGCTTCAATTTTTTTTTCTATGCTGAGCGAGCCATTTGTCCATTAAATAGACGAAGCCGAGCCCAACATGTCAAAATTGAAGACCAATTTGCATTGACATCAATGCCATGACTATCCTTCAAATATGCTGCAAATGCAACTTTCTCAGAAGCATTGATATGGGTGGTGATACCTTCAAATCAGAAATCAGTGTCACAAATGCATTAATTTGAGATTGCAGAAGTTCCTGTTGAAAGAGATTTGCATATGAGTTAGAGGGCTGACGAATTTCTCATCCTAAACTCCCAATAGTCTGTTTTATGGTCCACTGAGATAAACAGATAAAAGGGCCAGTTTGTACAACCTCTGATGCCAGATGTGTCACACTATGGATGCTAGGTTGCACAAAGTAGAGATGCTCTGTTTAGTACTGATAATAAAGAACTTCGAATTCACAGACGAATTCAAGGAAAGCTACATGAGCTTTCACAAGAGCTTTAGTAAAAATATGATGTTGATAGACAATACGTATGCCAAATACAAGATTATAGAAATTTCTGTAATACTTGCGTATGAGGATCTAAAACAGCAAGCCCAGTCCGAGACCATATAGATAGAGTAAGAACTCCCATGCTTTGTAGCCACTGGAAATTTTTTCAGCAGAGTTTCATGGTGGACAATTGAAAGAATCTGGCAAATATAGAGTGATAGCAACAACTTGCTTCCCATGCTCCTGCCATGTATCGTCTTGAAGTGTTGCCTAGTTCCATGTCGCATGATTATCTTTCTGATCACAATCTAATGTGCCACACCATAAGTTTATCAAAAGGTCGGGTATGTTGAGTGCTGCAAGATGCATAATGTTAGAGCCAAAGCATCTGGAAACAGAGAATGATTTCTGTGGTTGTAAACCGAGAAATATGCTTGGCTTCAATATCCCAGTGATAAGACAACATTTCTTGTACTGAGTCTCAAAAAGAAATGAATTAATGATTTTTGGTTTATTTGGCCTCAGAATGAAACCTTCTGGAAGAATCTGTCTCTGCTTATATCGCAGCTCAGGTGAGTGGTTGAAAAGTATCCATATATATATCCAACAGTCTGAGGCTTTGTGTGCGTAGAGTTGAGCACCATCAATAGATAACATGAGAATTATGTCGATATCCTGAATGCGGCCACTTATGACGTCTTTGAGATACATGCTTCCATGGATGAAATCCTCGTATCAAGCAACTCTACCAATCCTTGCTATCTCATCGAGAAATTCCGGTGTCTTTCTTCGTCGATAATCCAGCTTATACGTACTGTCAACATCAGCCCATAATGCCTGTAACATAGGCCTGATTGGAATTGTGTAGAAATGCTGCCTTCCCTTCTTCGTTACAGGATCAAAGCATGCCTCACCACACTCGGAGCATCTATCGTCGTTTTTGAAAGGGCCAGTGAAAGCTAAGCAGGTGTTTGGTGTTGGTCGTTTGCCGCTCCCACTGGTGGGAAAAAACAACAAACTGATTAATTGAGGGGGTTGTTAGCTCAAAGGGTCTCGGTTACTCCCTTTAATGAAGGTGCGCAATGTGCGACGCATAAGTGCGACCGGTTCTATTCGGGAGTGTAGATGATTAGCATAGTTAGTGCGATAGGGCTGGGGATGTGCGATCAAGTTCGACGGGTTATAATATGAAGCTGGGTCGTTGGGTCGACCGTTCTGTAACGAGGATGTTGGTGCTGCACGGATTGCAGCAGTCGCAAAAGGGGCGAAGTCATAATGGGCGATAGTGTCGAAGGCTTTCTTTGAGCTGTTTACTCTGAACTAGTACTGAACTGTGGTCAAAAGGGGGGGAACTGAACTGTTTTATTGTGGTATGTACGATGGCCTTTTATAGAAGTCAGAGAAATAGAAAGTAATAAAGCTGAAATAATATGAAAGGAATATAATGAATAAAATGAAACTAGACACTGCCTTCCCTTGCTACCCCAGGTATGCGACCCTCATGTAGACTCTGCTTTCGGTACTACCAACCGCTAAGGACCAAGTGGAGTAGTGGGGTGTTTGATCAGATTGTTGATGCGACGGCCCGCTGCCACGGACTATGATGCGACCCAGTCGCAAAGTCACAGAAGAAGGTTGCAGGTGTTGAAGACAGTGAGGCGGGGGATGTTGAAGGAATGTTAAAAGGTTATGATACTGAAATTACTCAATATCGTGTTTTCCGTGGCCAGGCAGTGTAGGAACCCATCATTTCTCCTCTTCACTTGATACTCGGTCATACCATAGAGAACTACGGCGACTTTCACACAGCCGCTCGCAGGACTTTCAGCAAGTCGTGCGACACCTGCAACCGATTCTGCGCCCAGCGCAATCCTTGTTCGAGAAGATACTCAGCTGATGTAGCGGCAGAGAGGGTTGGACTTCATAAAATGCTAGCCGGTATGTCTGTGTGACCTGTCTCCGGACATAATAGAGCTGTTCAAGGGGGTAATGGAAAACTGAGCGACAGGTCGGACAAAGATGACAAATGACTATGGGTGGGATAAATGGGTGTTGCTCTAAGATGTATCGAAACCCCTGGACGGTGAAAATCGGGATCGATAGTATTTGTATCTGTCCAGAAGTCATCTGGGACAGGTAGCTGTGACTGTCTGGGCGTAGGTAGAGGAGTCCGTGGTTGCAGAGGAATTATCAAGGCATTGGGAATTGTGCCAAGAGGGGTCAAACTAGGAATGGGCATGAGTGCCGAGATAGCAATAAGCGTGGATGGCTGATCAGATGGAGTGGAAATAACGGTGAACGTCTGGAGAGATATGTCTGATGAGGAAGGGGAAGGCAGATGATGACGATGATAATGGCAAAGCTGAAAGGGAAAGCAGAAAATGTCCCTGCTTGCTTGATGGTTTAGGTGGATGATTACCGCCAGTGCTATCAGAATGCTAGCTGCTATTATGGCAAAGCCCATGGCCAGAGATTCATTGATAGAGTTGTCCATTTGTGGACATGATGAGGAGTAGTGTGAAATAAGGAGGGACTTGTCAGAAGGCAGAAGGAGAAATAGGAACACAACCCGTTTTAAATAAAACGTGAAGCAGGTGTGGAAAAACGATGTGGAAACGGCAAGCCAGAGTCAAAGTTAGGGACAGTGCCAGTGGCGGATGGAACCGAAGAGGCATTTGAATTGATTAGTCTAGACTCAGGGTGAACTGTAGTAGGGTCTGAAAGGAGTATACTGCCAAGCTATGACACATTTCTGGAGAATGAGGCCAAGGCCTGCCAGGACCCAACCCAGCAGTCGACAGTAGCAGTAGAGCTGAGGTGAGAGGGATACCGTGAAATAATGAGAGAGAACTGCCGGTGGTGGTGTATTGCCTAAGAAGGAAAAGTGGGTACTAAACTGGAAATTAAGGTACTGATAAAGATAGTTAGACCAGGGCAGCATTAAAGCTAAGAAGAATGATTGTAAAGTAGCGTCATTGCGACTCATAAATATTGTTTGCGATGTGTCACTAGGCAATACGACATGTAATGTGGTCTGTGATTTGCGACCTGGATCGATAAAGTCTTGGCTGGTCAGGTGCAATGTTGTCATGGATGCAGGGCGATCATGCCAGGATGGTTGGAAAGTAATTGGATATTGGTCTGATGCCATGTATGGGGTTTTGTATAGTAGATTCTATGATTGCATCGTGTGGCCGCTCAGACCACCGGTTAATTGCGTAATCCGGTGAATAAACAAACTCAAACCGTGAGAATTACGCCTTCTGAAATTTTCTTCATCCTTGCCACTCTCGCATACTCATCACTACTATTATCCCCCTCTTCACTTGACATTATGCACTCTATCCTTGCGATCACCGTCCTCACCTCTCTTACCGATCTCATGAAGTGCCTTCTTGTGCACCCCGCCGAAGCGGCTGATTACGAGGACTGGGGGAAGCGCTTTGCAAAGCTTTGGGTGCGTTGCTTGCCTTTTTTATCCTGTTTTCGTTGCTGAATGACAGGTTGGCTGTTGTTTCTAGGGTAAGCTACTCTTCGCCGGTGTCGACGAGACACATGCCAAAGCGAAAGCCCTCCTGAAGGAGGCCCGGGCTTCGTTTGCAAACATTCAACAGAGCGACTGGCTTGAATGGGGTGCTATCCTCCTCCCCCACCTATCTGAAGAAGCAGTCCGTGTCGTGCGCTCCGAGGATCGACAACACCGTCTCAAGGCCTTGATGCAAGCATTTATGGATGACACGATCACCAAGGCGGACTATCTTGTGAAAACAATGGAGATCGAGAAGGAACAGGAGGAGGCGGCAGGGAAGATGGCTGTGGATAGCCCAGTGCCGGCTACAAAGGAGTCGGCGAATGAGGATATGGCGGAAGGAAAGGACGTGGAGATGCCATCGCAGCCTGCTGGTTGAATCAAGCGCAAGATGGTTGGGGACGACGATGAGATGGATCTGGTGACATCGACAAAGGGAGGGGAGGATTGTGCTGGGGAAGGACTAGAGGCAGGTGGCACAGGGTGTTGCGACCCTCAGATTCCCATAATGACTGTTCCAAAAAGGGGCTTGACGAAGCCGATGCGCAAGTTTGTGGATGTGAAGGCGCTGGTGAGTAGTTGTCGAATTGCCTGCTACATCGCGTTTAACATTGGTGTAGTGCGACCGCTGCAAAGGTGGCGACAAGGCCAAGGATTGCAAGCTGATAGATGGTCAGCCAAAATGTACGAGGTGCAAGGACCAGAAGAAGGGATGCCTCTGGGATGGGGCGCCATGTGCTCTTCTGGACAAACCTGAGGCAAAGGTGAAGACAAAGGCGCTGACGAGGACAAAGGCAAAGGCGCGCTCTCCATCGGAGGTGGCATTGGTCAAGGAGGGGCCCTCGTCGCGTCCTAGCCAGGCTGTGGCGAGGGTAAAAGATACTTGAAAGTATTTGTTTTCTGTTGCTGTGTCTCACTGATATAGAACCTGTGTTCTTCATAGGTTGAACTCCGGCTCGGCTCGAAGCGAAAGCAATCATCGACGCAGAGCCTTTGAAGAAGAAGATCCGGCTGTTGTTAACGTCGGAGGCGACCAACATGGTGGAATCCGAAGAGATTGGGGCCGAGCGGTTGTGAGTCGCTGGGCAGATGCGAATCCTCCACCGCCAGGACTCCCATCTCCAGGCACGGTTTGAGGAATTGGGAGCGCGGTTAGGATTGGTCGGAGGTAGCGAGGGGGAGTCGGAGGAGGATTTTGAGTGAGGGGAGGGACACTTTCTTGGGACCTCTTTCTTCATCGCCCTGCTCTTGTGTTTTCTTTGATTGTGTATGTTTTTTGTTTTTTTATTTTAATTATTTGTTTTTGTTCATTGGTCTTTGGAAATGTGTGATGAGAACGAAGTCCGAACTATAAGTGTAACTCCAAAGAAAAGTAAAGTCAAACAGAAGAATTAAAAGAAAGGGGAAGACTCAGTAAATCATCATGGCCAGAAACCCCTTGGGGTTGCGCAATCATCAAGGAGACGACATCGCGACTTTAAAGAAAGATAAAGATCGTGAAGGTGAAGTTATATGTTTGTAGCACAACGTAAGAAAAGAAAGAAAGAAAGTTGCGACAGTAAGTAAATATAAAAGGAATGTACGGTTTAGTCTTCATTGTCCATGTCACACCCTTCGGCTTGTAGTGCGACCTCTTCGTGATCTTCTGGCGATTCTAATAGCTCCATATCGCTGAGTCACTGTTTGTCAACGTCGAGGAATCTATCAGGTATCGAAATGCGACTTCTGGGGAAATAAGGAATAAGTCTAAATGCTGTGACGGGGCAATCAAAAATGGAGCCATCGAGCTCAGTGATGATGTATGCTCCTCCTTGATTTCTGGATACAACTATAAGTGGTCTGAGGTAGCGCGGCCTCATTTTGCGATTGAGGTTGTATTCGATGCGGGTGTTGCGCATAAGAACTAGTGTGCCACGCTGAAAGTTGAAGTCATGTATGGTCCTTGCGCGTTTCTTCTCGAAGAGTCTTGCAGCTTCTTTTCGAGCGGCATAAACTATCGAATTTAGATGCGCAAGGTCTTTCTCTTGTCGTTGGAGTGCGATTGCGCATCGTACGGTACTGGAGAGGATTGAGTGTGGTGGCAGCTGTAGATATGTTGCTTCTGTGATATTAAGGGGGATCAAGGGATGAGTGCCTGTTGCCATGAAGTACAGTGAGCAACCCATCCTTCTGCGAACCGTGACTTGTTCTGCCCAAAATACAGAGTGTGTGACTTGTGACCATCGTGACTCTATGCCGTCTGTGGCTTTGAACATTGCTTGACGGACATCGAAGTGCAAATGTTTGACCAGTCCATTGGCTTTCGAATTGTAGCCACTGATGCGGATGTAGTTGATTTTGTACTTCTTCGACAAGTGATTCATGGCTTTGACAAAGATGGCACCGTTATCTGTAACTATTTCCCTGAGTGTGCCCCACCTGCATATAATGTCTTGATAGATCCAGTTGCCGATCACGGTAGAGTTCTCTTCATGCAGCATGCGCCACTCTGGGTACTGAATGAGCGAACATCTCCCTTGGACCACGTAGCGAAAGCCTGCTGAGAGAGGCATGTGCATTGTATCAATGTAGACCTTCGCGAATAGCGGGGCTGGTGGTGTGACGATTGGTGGTATGTGGACTTTGCGGGTTTGATGTATCTGGCAAATGTGACAGCTGCGAATGAACCATACTAGGTTGGCTTGGAGGTGCGGCCACCAGAATCACTGTAGTAGTGTTGCACAAGTTGCATAAAAATGATGATGTCCGATGTTGTCATGTATATGCCGGAGGACATATAGTCGTCGCTCGGGGTGGAGCACCAGCTTGTGCACGCCATGTGAGTCTTTCCGCCATAGTCTGTCTTGGTCTGGAAAGAACTCAGTCACATAACGGATGACAGTAGCATATTGCTTATCGGTAAGGGAAGGTGGTCGATGGAGATTGCGATGCCATTGTCGCACGGCGGTGAGCTTCAGATCATCGGATTTTGTGTTTTCCGATCGTGGGACTTGATGATAGCTATTAGAGTTTGAAAGTCCGGTCGGGTCCGGTTTTTTGACCCAAAAATGAACAACTGCAACTGCAACTGGTTGCAACTGGTTGCAACCAGTTGCAACCCAACCCAGTTACAACTGGTTACAACCTGTGTTTTTAGGTGCAGAAAATGAACTTCCATGTCCTGGTGTTTTGTACTACAAAGAGAATCAAGTAAAACAACCAAAAGGACAGTAAGTTATGAGTAGAATATTCATTTTGATCATAACTTGCTCATTTCTTGACTGTTTTAGATGTTCCAGGGCTCGTTTTGGTCAGGAAACCTACTATGACATGTGATGCATTAGCAACCGGTTGCAACTGATCCCACAACCGGTTGTACGCATCACTCCGAGTCCAGAAACTGCAACTAGAAGTCGGGTTGCTACCAGTTGCAGTTGGGTTGGGTTGCGGTCTTTTTCCAGTTGCTGCAACTGGACCTGCAATCACTAATAGCTATCATCCTCCTCTTCACTTGAGATCTGAGCGGTAGTGAAGGTCAATACTAATGTCTGAATGGTCGGGAGGGAGGGTTGAGGCTGCGGATCGTGGATGAGGTGCATGAAGCCGTGGACACGATCAATCCAATCATCGAATTTGTCTTCATCGTCTATGTCGGGTGGGTCATCTGGCTGTTTTGGTCAACGCGAAAGACCATCGGGGCCATGGAGGGTTCCTTTGACATGGACTAGGGTGAAGTGGAACTTTAAGATAGACACGATCCAGCGATTGATACTCGCCGAGGGTTGTATATCAGGGTTTGCTAGCATGCCTTTGATATAGCGTGCATCTGTCTCGACTATGAGGTTACGGATGCCTATGACCCATAGTCGCAATGAGCGAAGGGCTTGGAATAGTCCATAAATCTCCAGCTTTGGCTGCAAAAACCTGGCCTCCTGGTCATTGAGCAGGATTGAGCTGAATCGGTTATAGTGACGAATTTTCGGGTTATCTTCTGAGCATTGACACAGGTAGAACCTGACTGCGATATGCGACGTGTCGACTGCAAGAATGACTGGTGAGTCGGATGCATAGTTGATCAGTCAGAGTGCAGGTGCGGATAGTAGTGCATTCTTTAGATCTTGCTAAGCGGATATCTGATTCACGCCGAACTCGAATGGTGCTCCTTTTCGAGTAAGCTTAACAAGATGGTGAGCTTATCGCGCGAAATTGCGAATGAATATACACAAGACCCCTATTGTTCCTAAGAACACGCAAACCTCTGTGAGGGTATTACAAGGCCCCCAGTTCTTGATGGCTGCAACCTTGCTATCATCAGCGACCCTCCCTTCGTAAGTGCAGCAATGCCCAATAACTGTAATCTTTGGAACACAAATGGCTAACTTTGTTCCTGAAAACGTTCCTCCACTGTACTTCATGCGTTGTACGATGCGATTCAGGTTTGTCATATGCTCCCAGACAAATCATTGAATATTGGGGTCTTCAGGGATCATTTCGTAAGACCCATCTTCAGTTTCATATCACGATTCTGGTCCTTTAACTGGTATGTCATCGATGTATGGTATGGTGAATGTTGGAGTTTCCTCTTGAAGGATAAAAATGACATTGTTGTGGAATATGGGGACTGAGTTGGTCCAGCCCATATGAAGAATGACGAGGCGAAGTGCACCATAGGGTGTCTGAAATGTGGTATAGTCTCGTGATGACTCTGCAATCAGTCGTTCATCATGACCAACATATAGATCGAGCATCGCACCACATGCGCGACCGGCGAACTGTTCCGCAAGGTGGTCAGGAATTGGGGGTACACCTGAATGCCTGATGGTGATCCAGTTAAGTGCCTCGAGACTGTGGACTAGACGAAGTGCCTCGCGATCTTTCTTCAATATGCAAAACCAGCATGACCGATAGGCAAAGTTGGATCGTTCGTATACTCCTAAGTCAAGTTTCTTGCATATTATTGCGCAAACCTCTTCGTAAATGCCAGGTGGTATTGGTATGTTGCGCTCGATGAATAGTATATGCGGGATTACTGGAATGTTGATTGGTGGGAAGAAGTCAGATCAAAATTGACCTCATTCTGTGTTGTCCCATGCGAATGCCTGATTCTGGTTACACATAAAGTCATGCATTAGCGCACACTCAACAGGCCATAAGAAATATTGGTGGTTTTTATCTACCACCTCTTGTCGCAAGGCTGTATATCGTCCTCGGGGTCAGAATGGTGGTGGGCTTGGGTTTAGTGGAGGTATGTCTTGGAGCGGGTCTCCAAGTATGTTGTGAACAATGTGGAATCACTCTGGTAATTCAGCTATCACGGATTTGACTTTCTGTGCTACTGGCTTGTACTTTTTCTTGGCAACTATGCCTCGCCTGGTGATAATGCCTTTGAATGTAGCAATTTCAGGGTTGTCGGATGGTGCTAGTACAGAGATTGAATAAATGGGGACAAACGCAAATTTACTGATCGCAGTCGAAGAAACTTGGGAACCTGTCCCAGATAGAAGAAACGGAGTTAACTTAGAGGCGGAGAGAAAAAGACGAGATAGTGTTGGGAAATATAAGTCCGAAGAATCAGATGGTCAAATAGGGGCATATGATAGTATTGTTGCTGCATCGTTGTGCACGTTGAATTCAATTGTTAGTGTGATTTCTCCCTGATCTCCGATCAGTTCCTCGAAAGTATGCGAAAATTTACATTTTCCTTTGCTTGTCTCTGCTGTTCGATCCTGTGTTGTGCTAAACCTCGGGGAATGGTGGGTATGGTCAAGACACAATTTGAGTTTGGGTCGTTGATGGTGATTATTTGATCCTCGTTTGCAAAGTTCTTGATATTGCTCTCTGTCAGGACATTGAAGGGGCGTCCCATCAAAATATTGTATGCTGAGTTGCGAACAACATGAATCTGCAAATATAAGGTGATCGCACCGAGGCCACAAGGAACGTTTTGCGATAGTTCTAGTGACTTGTCAATTGTTCCGTTGGCGGACTGCATGTTAAGTCGAATGGTAGGGTCGTAGCTAAGGCCTAGTTCATGGCAAACACTGTCCGACATAGTGATAATCTGCAAGCCGCCGTCTAAGATTGTTTCAACCTGTTCCTGGTGGTTGACCATCATCATGACTGATCAAATCGCATATGACTCTTTTGCAACCGTCAGTTCCTCCGCATGTTTTCCCGGGGCTAGATTACTCAAGTAAGTTTCATAAACGTCAGGGATGACATATGCCTCTCTCCCTGCCATGGAGGCAGGTGGAATGGTTGATCGTGTGTCCGACAGGGCTGATTCTGTGACGTCGTCAATGAAGGGTAACCTGGCTTCTTCTTGTAAATGAGTTGAGATACTGGGGGCCTCTGCGACACTGTCGGTGGCTATGCGCTTTGGTGTTACGGAATCACGAACCTTCTGTCAGTAGTCAGACAAGAGAGCTAGTAGTTCTTCGGTGGATAGGGTGACAAATGGAGCTTTGACCGATCGCGAGTAGATGTCCTCTGTGATTTTCGCATTCTGGGCTGGTGCTTGAGTGCGATAGGTGGGTTCCTGATCCTTTGCAACTTTGGTTTTATCAAAAGGTGCCGCAAAGTTTCTTGTAGTGGGCGGCGCATACTGTGCTTCTGGGATATTAGCAAACAGGTGTATATGTAGGTGGCTTAGCTATGGGCTCCATTGCTGGGAGTGTTGGTATCGCATTGGGGGTATCCATCGTTCCTGATGTAGATGCTGCTGCATTATTCTGCTCCCTTTCCTTTCCTTTCTCCTTTTGTTGCACAATTTCCACCCCATCGAATACCTGTCGTCCTTTAAGCTTGAATAGTTCCTTCTCAAGCACATCGATATGTTCCTGTGCCGTTAGTCACAATGCGTTAATCTCGACACCCAAAGAGGCCGGTAGAGGGTTGCGAGTCGCGGCTGGCATGCATCCATAGAGCATGGATGTCGCATCGGTTATGATGTTGGTATTGGTCGCATTGGTATTGGAGGTGATATAGGCATCTGCAAGTTGGTTCAGGTTCTGACGATGATACTCATCGAACCACTCTTGGAAGGTGCGACCTATAATACTCCTCGGCATCCATGCGCCTGATGGGAGCACGAGTTTGCCTTCATGGTTCTTGCGACATTTGCCGGCATTTATGTAAACGATAATGAGTGAGCAAGTGCTCATGAAATGACCTAGCTGACCGCAGAAGTTACATGCTTGCCCCGACAAATTGTTGTGGTTGTTTGTATGCATTGGAGATGGTGTCACAGCACTCATAGCTCCTCCATTAACCTGCATATTTACTAGTGCCTGGATCATCAGGGCTAGCTTCCCTAATATCGCTGATATGTCTTCGTTTTTGACCTGCGACTCGGGTTCAGTTCGAGGCGTCAAAGTTGGGTGTTGTAGTAGGGCCGTTGGCAATGTCCCCTGCAATATGTGGGACACGGCCTGGTATCATCAAGGGAGTAAGCATCGTCTGCATGATAGTCAGGGTACTTTATCTCTAATCGCCTTCCTACTCTTGCCCATAACTCGGCTTGGAAACCTCG
>QFEU01010086.1:0-31635 GCA_003316345.1 Tricholoma terreum
CGACGTGGGGGGAGGGGTGGTGGGAACAGGGGTGGGGGAGGCCACAGAGGCCCTCCTTGACCTAGGTCTGTTCGCCTGGGACGACGCAGAGGTCATCCTAGGGGCGCGAGGGGTCTCTCCCCCACCTCCCCCAAAGGGGTATGGCGAGGGGGATGGAGATGAGCGGACGTTCCTGGTGGGACCAACCGCGGGGGCCTGCTGAGAAGAGGAGGAGGTGTTGGGCCTGGTGGGGCCAAACGAATCAATGGGGTCACTGCCCGGAGTGACAGGTGGAGGGGGGTTGAGCCCAACAAAGGGGGGTCTCCCCCCCCCCATCGAGCCACCCGATCGGCCTGAGGCTCCGCTCGAAGGTGGATTGATTGACATTAGGGTGGTAAGCCCTGGGATAGACCAGATCGCGAAAGATCAAGACGTGTAGAGCGCCGCTAACGACGATGAGGAGAGATGCTGGGTGAGGAAGTGGCTGTGCACGTCGTGGTAAGAAGTGGAGTGCCAGTCCTTGGACGCCTCTATGTCTGCACAGAGGCGCTTGAAATCACCAGACGTCCGCGGGCGCACGCCTGCAGCAATCTGGAGACTGACAGCGATGTCATGAGCTGCCTTCTGGGCCCCCCACTCCAGTCGAGAGGGCACAAACCAGAAGGTGATGGAGCGGTCCGGATCCCCCGCAAGCCAGGGCCGGATCGCACGACACGCATCAAGGGAGAAGATCTGCCCCGAGCGGACCACAGGGTCAAACAAGGACTCGATCGCAGGCAACGAGTCCGAGAAGACAACCAGCGACTGACCCCCCTTGGCCAAGGCCGCAGAGATGCCAATCTGAAGGGCGAAGCGTTCCGCTTCCGGGGGGGTACGCCTCCCGGCAGCAGTGACGACGTGAGACACCTGCATGCCGCTCCTGTAGACAAGAGCGGCCGCAGATGCCTGCAGGGTGGGTCTGGCAGGGACCGCCGCATCCGCAGCGATGACCAGACACGACTCGTCTGCACAGGCAGCAGCCCACACAGCGGTAAGATCAGCCTCGTACTTGCGCACCTCCTCCGCCTTCTTGGAAGGGGGAGAGCGCGTGTGAATCCGAGTGGCGAACAGGTCCATCACCCTATTACCTGGCTGAGATTCTGCCCCAAAGGGCTCGACCTCATCCCGCGACAGGTCCTCGCACACAGCGGCCGCATCAGATGCGGGCCCCCGCAGCAGCGCATGCGAGATAACACCTGAGGGGCGCAACCCCAGCACATGGGCTGGGCGGGAGCCCCCCAATCCCGGTCCCAGGATGGCCCTGAGCGGGTGGGAGTTGGCCAGCAGGGAGACCCTCAGGGAGCTCCGCTCTGCCAGTCGACGAAGGAGGAGGTGCATGGGCAGCAGCCCCCCCAGAGACTCAGCACCCCCGCCAGGGGTGGTGCGAAACGTACCAGTCACCCACCTCGCGGCGGTGGTCTGGACCTGAGACATGGCCTTCACAAGCCCCTTGACACGGGCACCCCTGAAGAACCACAGGCGAAATCCGTATGTCATCACAGGGACTACACACGTGCGGTAGAGCAGGCGCTTCTGAGGGGGGGTCAGACCCCTCAGTGAGTTCCCCAACATGCCCATGGCGCACACCGTCGTTAGCGCCTTGGTCGTGTAGAAACGAGCATGCTCCTTGAACTGGAGCTTGCGGTCAAAGAAGAAACCCAGGTATCTCCAGATGGGCTTCGGGCGGAGGGGCGTGTCCCCTGTGAAGGGGGCATACTTGGGGGTAGAGGCCATTACTGGCATATACGAGTTCTTATGTTGGGGTTTTTTATTTCTTCGCATATATTGCCAGTACAGCTTGTGCATTATTGCAATATCTGAATTTTTTCTCATCAAGATCTTTTGGAACTTTGGACATGCTTTGGGAGTCTTTCATGTGCCTCTTACCATTTATAGTAGTCATCATCCCAATGTCCAGGCTGATTCCATCAGGATGGAGATCAACTGTATGTATTTCTATATTGACCCTGAGGACTTAGCCTCATAGGGACTGCTTCAGCTAGATTATAATACCCTTAGTAGTACATAGTCTGGGGCCTTGCAACAGAAACCTTAGAGAGTTCTCTTTGGTTTTCCCTTGCAAGATGCAAGTCTTTTACCTTTTGTTGTACTATAGTAATTGACTTTGGTTTTCCCTGGCAAATATCAGACTTAGCATCTTGATTGTATAGTTGCCCTTACAGAAATAGAATGGGAGCATATACACCACTATCCAAGGCCATAGGTGAAGCATCTGACTGTGCCTGAGGGTTGGGGGAAGCAGGCATGAGGTGAGGGAACTAAGCCAAATAGTCAAACATAGTCTGAAGCTGTTTTTCAAAGTCCAAAGATTCTTCAGAGGTGTTGTTGGGCATTTATAGGATGTTCATAAGGGTGTTTGCCTTACGCATCTGTATTAAAAGCTAAGACAAAGTTTGCAGGTGTTTAAACACTACTTGTGGGGGGGAAGGGGTGCTATGTGAGAGGTGGATTCCGGTTGGGTTGGACTAACTGGATTCTGGGGAGTCCAATTGGAATAGGTGGGGGAGTGTAAATTACAGTCTAATGTCCCCTCACTGGGACAATGTAGGAATACTGGTCTGGTAGGTCCAAAGCTATCTAGAACGCAAGAGGCATGAAAGTAGGTGTCCACTAAATTGCATTTTGGCCCTTTGTTGTATCTAAGTCTAATAAGTGAAGTAATATGTATAGTTACGAGTCCTTATGTTTACAGAAGACTCGTTCTTATGCCCACCAATCGAAGAAAAATTCAGCGTAGGCGACAAAATCAGCTGCATTTTACCCACGGTCAGTAATTCTGAAGCATGACTACAAAAATTTACTGACTTTTGTAACCGTGTGACTCAAATTTAGCCGAGACGCGGATTTACGGATATCCGGGTATGCTTCTAACCGGACTCAAATTTTTGGGAAACTGCCGAATATCCGGTTATCTGTTGTAACCGGAAATAATGGAAACGCATTACCCCAGCCTGGGCGTTTCAATGAGCATCATATGTTTGCATTTATTTGTTCTGAAACAGTGGAGTCACGCATATTCGCGTCTGTCTTTCTGCCACACTAGGCATCATCTATGGCCATGTCCACCTAGTGGCTAAAACAGAGAATTTGGTACCCCACCCGCTGACTGCCTAGAGCCCCGCATTATAAATTTATAAAGCAAACAAAAAAATCAGTATTGAGAAAACCTTCTATTTAGTTGCGAATATGTAATTGAAAGCCTGAATAGATTTTATATAGAAGATCCACCTCTATTAAGTCGACTACGCCTTATGGACAGTATTCAGGGTCATTTGCGCAACCTTGGCCCTCGTATTTTCTTCAGCATCATCAACATATCCAACCTTTCGCTTGAGTTTAATTTTGGCAGATTGCTGAATATTGCGAATGCTGATGAACGCGCTGTCCACTCTGACCATATTCGCATCCTGCAATTTGTAAGCGCGTTGTCTCCTATCTGAAAATCTGGCTTACCTTCAGCGGTTGGCAATCTAGCAATGTTATTGCACGTAGGACAATAAGAAGCTTGAACCTTCTACCTTTGAGAGGAATTGTCATGAAAGAGACTTGTGCCTCGACAATGTCACCCGCTCTAATCCTAATTGGATCAATGGTCTTATATCTATCATAAATCATTAATTTGTTAGCGAAACATATTCCAATTCACGTACTTCTTTTCAACACCCACACAAATCAACTCAAAATACTTGACTTCATTCTCACTTATGTGGACGAAGTCTGTCCCCAATGCCTTCTCAAGAATCCTATCTGGGTCAATGCCGGTATTGAAGGCGACACTCTCGTTGTCAGCGCTGTTATGTCGGTCTGTGAAATACCGATTACCCATATCGATTGCTGCATGACCGTCAAACACTGCAGGTACCCAGTCATCCATGCTATCGGGAGGAAGCAAACGAGAAAATGTATGCTGAATAGCAATGATGCTTTTTATACAGTCCTGAAGAATCGGAGCACCGAGCGCGGTAAGCGTTATTGACTGACGCATGTAGCGCTGTTGCCCTGCCCCACTGGTAATAACTTAAGTAAGTTGTCTGCATCTCGATACATATTATTTGCTACTTACATGTGCTGTGGCTTGCTAATAGGTGGAAGGTTCCTTAAAGAAACGATGCCCTGAATGCGTAGAACAATTTCTTCATGAGCTCCATCATTATCAGACTCCTTCGTCAGTTTCCAACTGGTTGGCCTGTCAATATAGACAGGGCTTGTAACATCTGCTGCTCCTCCCTTCTGAATATGATACACTTAATATGAGTGATGAACTAGCTTGAATACTACGCACTTGTTCATACAAGTTCAGTTGAGCATCTGCCGGACCTTGCTCAAGGCGTTCTGCAATAATGCGCTCCAGACTTTGACCTAATAAAATGACTCAATATGCTATAGGAGTCACAGTGAACAACTTACGTGCAGTTGCTTGATTGTAGTACTGATCCATCTGTGAATTAATAATGTCCGAAGGTCAATGCAGAGGAGAAGTTGAATGGCGGTTTGGTTTGCGCTAACCTACGAATGTTGGCATATGTCATCTCAGATTGCATTGCGCAGCACCTACCTGTCAATGTGATCGGTTCCTGTTCATCTTTTCAAATCGAAGTCAAATCTTTTATGGGAGCCGCATTCGTAAAACTGCAAGTCAGCCAATTTTCAAAAGTATTTTCACAACAACTTCGGCTTGAGCCCCAGAGCTCCAAGTTTTCTCTCTAGAGACAAGCATATGTATTGGTTCATTCTCTACCTTGCCACTTTGCCGGTCATGACACCTTTTGAGCATAACAAAATCTGTAAGTTTGATCACAAGTCCAGAAGTCGGCAATCAAAACACGTACTTGCTAATGCTTGGAGCATTTATTGAAGTTTTATCTCCATACGGCACCCGAACTTCTGTTTCCGCGACCGGCGGTGCCATAGTATATTGGCATGTCTGAAAGGCACATTCCTAGTCATGAAAGTTATGCAAAATTACCTATACATCTTGCAATCTGAGCCAACTTGATGAATTGTCTTCTCCCCAATTGCCTCAAATAAGCAATTTTATAGTATTGAAGAATCATATGCTGTCAGTTGGGTAAATTATCCGAGTAATGTGGAGCATTTGGAGCAAAGATTCTGGAATGGAAGTTGGTTGATCTGATTGAGACAGATTTGATTAAAATCATCGGCGCTGTAAATGTACGTGCCTGGTGTGCGGCTATAAAGTTCTTGTCAGAGTTAATATGTCTATACCTTTTTATTTCCCTCTTCAGCTATGCGTTCCAAACCTTTGTCGAACAAGCGCACTTCTACCTCGAAAGCCTTGAAGTCACGCGAAATTCTTTCAGAGACTGGTTCTGATTCCGACGCTAATGTCAATGACGACTATGAGGATGAAATGGATGGGTTTGTTGTTAACGATGATAGCGATAATGATGAATTGGAATATGACAAGTTAGTGTTCAGGTGGAAATGATGTATACAAAATATCTGACATACCTTTTGATTTTAGCAAAGATGTAACAGACTCTGATGTTGATATAAAAAGCGTTAATATGGAGGAAGATGGAGCAAGTGAGGTTGAGGGATATACTGATGAAGAGTCAGTGATGACCGTATCCTTTTTGGTATAGACGCTAACAAACTATTCATCTATAGAGATGAATCCGATGTAGAGTAAGCTTTTTTTCATTTAGCTGGTAACTTGAAACTAACTCTGCTTTAGTGAACCTGAGACTCCTCCACCTAAACCAAAAGGAAAGCGTCGTGTTGCCACGCCCCCTGTGACTCCATCACCTGCAAAACCAAGGTATGTAAACTTGTTATATTTTAATTTGTTCAATCTTTACTTGAAGCTCTCCAGAGGAACAAAAAGAGTTGCAAATAGCGCAGACTCTGATTCTGACACATATATTGTGAGGTAAGTACTCGCACTTTTTATATAGCATATTGCACTTACATATACCTTTTAGCCCAACGCGCGACTCTCCCAAAAAGCCGCGAATCCAGGCATCACCTAAAGGCAAATCCCAGTATGTCAAAGGTTTTGTTTCGGCCTCCATACAATTTTATTTTATTATGTTGGACGCAGAAGACAAGTCCCATCTACACCAAGTCCCTTGAAGATGCGCCGTGTACCTCTGTATGTCCCATTTATATCTACTTGCTTTTGTAAATGCTGAATTCTATTGCAATAGTAATAAAAAGGGTCAAGATGTTTTTGACAAGGCAGTGTACATCTTCTTACCTATTCCATTGGTGCTAAATACTAAATTGTGTTTTTTACAGGGTCAAAGCCGTTGAATCAAAGCCAAAGCCAAAGTCTTCGGCCCGGGAAAGGTATGTTTGTATTATAGCTTGTCACAAGTGTGAGCTGCTAATTATTTCTTGAAGTCCATTGAAACTAGCGGCGGGTTTGTCCAAATTCTCGTCTAAGCAAGAGGCGCCTATCAAGGCATCTATCACAGGCAAAGTAAAAGACAAGTTAGTGGTCATATTTCATTCATTTCATTTTACTTACGCAAGCATTTCTAGAACCCCACAGAAACCCAAGCGTCGTTCTGCCAATGTTGAGGATGAGGAAGAAGCTGAGAATGAGGAAAAAGAAGCTGAGGATGAGGAAGAAGAAGCTGAGGAAGCTCATGACAAGGAAGAAATAAAGAAAAAGACGTGAGTACTCAAATTTATATTGTCCAACATTTTGTCGCTGAATAAACGTGCTGTTATTTAGCCCTATTTCCAAGTTGACATACTTGGAAGACCTTGATGCACCTCCAATGTATGCTTATTATTTGAATGCTAAAGTCCTGAATTAATTTGAATCGATTTTAGCATTCCCAAATTGAAAAAATGCGGCGTATACGATAAGGACCTTGTGGACAAGCTCCTCAAGGATACTTATAGTAATCTTGTGAACCTTCCCAAGTAAGTTTCATATTGTTATATATGTATATATTAGTGCTTACTTGATATCTAGCGGTAAATCCATGACCGCGTGGGTTAGCCCTAATGCCCAGAATCCAAATCAAGCAGTTCAGTACATTATGTTCTCAACCTTGAAAGCATACTTTCCTAAGGCATCCATCGAGTAAGTCACACATGTTATAAGCAGCAGTATATAATCTAACGCACTTGCAGAGATATCAAAAAGCTCGTATGTTTTGCAGCCAACAAAGCTGCAAACTTTGCCAATCTATCTCGGATCGACCCAAATCTTCTTCATTGGTACAATTCAAATCCGCTGTTTAACAAGTTTATCACATTCCGTGGTTCCAAGTTTGCTGCGCGCCTTACCATGGTGGGTATTCTGTATGAAGACAAAACACAAGAACCATACCTGGTCAACACCAATCGGTCCCACATGAAATCATTGACAATCTTCCCTTTCTCTCTGGAAATTGAAAGAAATGTCGCCGTTAGCTGCCTTCTTTCTAGTGAAGACAAATTTCAGACTCAGACTTCTGAGAATCGTTTATCCTTCTCCACTAGAATGGAATTAATTGGTATGTGTCTTGTTATCGAACTGAACAGACCTCAATTATTCAATTTGCAGATAAAGGTGATAGCTCCCAACCTGTTTCCACTTCCAAACGCAAGCCCATTCTAGCCAAGGCGACAACCGGAGTTACAACGCGCTCAGCAAATACATCCTACGTTTCAACACTTGGTCCCAATGATGATGGTATGTTATATTTCAATATTACTTGAATCGTCTTCTGATCGTCATTTTATTAAGTCCCGATCCTTGATGCAAGAAATAAAAAACTCACCATAAGCAATTTCAAAGATGCAGTGGCAACCTTTCCACGCTTTGATGGCACAGTTCCAATCGATTCAGTGATGTTAGTCTGCTATACAGATAGCTGTTATACGCGCAACGGCGTTCTCAACATCTCACACAATCTCTTATGGGCTGCTGTGCTCTGTGGGAGTAACAAGTTAGCACACCCTCATTGCTTGGTATAAGATACGTTATACTCACCTAATCAGGTAGAAAATCTTTTCAATTTCAGAGTCTGTGGCATGATGATGACTTGTTCCGCATGATGGCGGATCGTATGGAACTATCATCTGCATTATCCAACTAATGTGTCAGTTGAGTTAATAGTGGAGGACTTTCGCAGCTGTCACCATTTTCACATCTCTTGGATATCTTCGCGCTTATATAGCTCCATCATGTATCGCACTTGGACTTAAAAAAAATGCCATATAGTTATTTGGCCAATGTTCGCTGTTAAGTCAACCAAGACTGATTAGATTTTTGCCTGTGGACATTGATATATAACTTACCTGAATTGTACCAGCATATCTAAAAGGAATAGAAATTTAGCAAAAGCGTTGTTGAAATTATTGTTTGAGTGGCACCCAAACATATGTAAACTATGACGCACATCGAATCGCCCATCCCAGTGTAAGGCGTTTCCATTATTTTGTTTGCTCTTGTTAGCATAGCCCTCTTGAAAAGTGTTGGGCTCAAGATATATTAATCGCTGCAGTTCCCAACCCGTTCTTCATGAATACAGTTCTTACACCTATGTAATATGTTGAATCACCTTCACATTCACATTTTTAAGGTGGGGGTTGATGTGAGCTATATTTCTCTGACTGAAAAAGTCGTCCCGACTTGAGTCATCACATGACTCAGTCCAACTACGATGGAGTGACAACTTGCTTTCACTTTATTTCTTCTTGTTCTCTTTCTAGGCTGTCTCATATATTGCATCTAAGTGTCAGGTCTAGATGTTGGATTAGCAAGCTGTCTTGTGACATGCATTAGCATCTCATTTCTGCAGACTGTGCTGATTTTTGGTTCTCGCTCACATGCACAAATACTGAGGTGAATATATTTTACCTACTTTGCTACACTCCAGCTGAGTATAGCGGCATTACCCTTCAACAACATTGTCGCGCTTTTGACTATGAAGTCAAAAGAATGGTACGTAGCCTGTTTGCCATGGGATGCTTTACTCACATGTATATTCAGATGATGAAACCGACTGACCAGCGCTTTGATGTGGATTTTGTTTTGGTTGGAAACTGTGTGAACGAAGATGCAAGCCTGGGTGCAGTGCGAGCCACCCTAGGCTTGGAGGGTGTAAGGCTTTTTATCAATCTGGTCGTGATTGTCCTAACCTACTATACATAGGTATTTGAGAAGCGCCTCCACCTTAGTGATAACGACCTTCTTGGCCTCATGAAGACTCATGCATAGTACGTTGCCACTCCAATTCCTACCCTGTTCGCAACTCATATTATTTATAGTAATTCTGCTTTGGAAAATTACGCTCGCAAGTACATTGCAGAGCGGGAGAGAGCGCGACAATCTCAAGGCTGAACCCACAAGAGACCACGAGAACCTCAAGGCTGAGCTGGCTCCTGATGATGTTGTCAGCATTTCCGGTGGTGCCGATGATCCAATCGACATGGAGACCACTAAGCCTACTGCCAGTTCTGCACATTACATCCGGAATCGTATCAAGTTCAATTTCCTTGAGGGCTTCAGTGAGTTGACGCTCCCAATCCTTTTCACCAATTAATGGTCTCTCTCCTAGAAAGACACTCCCGTGGTCTACCATGGCAAAAACACTCGCGGACCGGGGCGTTTATATCGAAAGTTGGCCTACTGGTGTTGAGTTTCCGGATGAAACAAAGAAATCGGGAAGCAAGTCAAGCAAGAAGAGTTAGTGGATGAAGGACCTTCTGGTGGTCTCTATGCGTACAGTCATGGCCGCACTGGAATTGAAGATGGTGACATTCCCAACAAGGTGCGTCATTATAATGACTCCATTGTATGTTCATCTCCTGATGCGTTCATGAAAGCCTTGGTAGCTGGCAAGTTACCTGTCATTATTGGTGCAGTGCCCCTTGCCAACTTGAAAATTCCTGCTGCTCGTCGGCTGTTTGCCAATGGTCACCATGATTGGGGCCCACAGCCACAGATGACGACGACGATCAGGGCCCACGGTGACAATTGATAAGTGCTCAAAGAGCACCAGAACTAACATCGAAATGTATTCAATGAGCTAGTCAATGCATCCACGACATTCTTGCCGGCCGGGGAGTCACCTCTGCGCGCCTGTCTGACCCTCAAGTTGCCTCAGGTGTACAGTTGCTAATTGTCAATGAGACTGCTGAGTTTGAGAGGGAGGGAACAGCGGACTGGATGATGGCGGCAAACTTTTTTGAGGAGTACGGAATGGCAGAAGCAGTTGAGCCACTCGCATGTGCAAACACTGAGGTGAATAATCACTTCACCTAGTAGCTTTTGTATAGGTGAATATATTCGGTCATTTGGATGCGTGAAAAGGCTGAGTATCTTACTTTTCATATAGATTCCTACACTTCAGCGAAGTCTATAAAATAGAGAGTATTACAAATTACAGCAAGTTATCAAGTCTTGGTAGGTTTAATTAATCTTGTGTACTTGCATAAGCTATGCTCCAGCATTAAAACATCGAACCCTATTGCCTTTTTCTCCTCCATTGTCAACTCCGCATCCAAATAGTCGTATAATGTCACAAAGGCATTCTGAATGTCCACCTTTGAAGAGCCTTTATCGCGTATTAGTCCCAACCTTGCCAGGCCTGCAGTTGCTCCTTTATTCAGACGAGCCACCAGGAGGCCCATCTCCTCCTTTGTTGGCATTTGAATAAGTCCAGCATATACACAGTCGCCACATATGAGAAGAGCGGTTAGATCGCCAATACCTTTGAAATTCCCTACTTTTGATCGTTTGTCGATTTCACCTGGTTTATCTTCTCTCTCCTTTCCTCGATTGCTATTAGGAATCTCTTCCAATAGGAAATTGAAAAGAAGCATAAATGTAGGAGTGGGATTCTGCTCCAAAAAGGTTGTCCATCTGTGACGATTGTTCCAATAGTCCTCAAGGCGGTCAAGAGATCGCCAATAATTATTTGGCCCATAGGCATTTCCATTACAAAAGTAGCTGTCAGCTTTATTTTTGAAAGTTGACGATCCACGCAGCACTTGCCATGTCTCCAGACTTTCAAAGTTGGTGTCATGTTCCAAGACAAACTGACTTCCATAGAATACTCCACGATGCGCAATAACATTCCAGAAGCCAACAGGTGTTCGCAAATATGCGGGATCTGCATACACAGATGACTTGACACGTATTCGCATGGGGGCATACTCGCGGAAGGGTAATAGAAAGTCTGGGCGCACCAATATGCGCCTAACAAGGCTATTTGATTGGTGGTTGATAACGCCTTGCTTGCCAGCAGGAGTGGATTCATTGTCCAGATCTTTCAAGTCTTGTATTGCTGGAAAAACAGAGCGAATAAATTGAAGGAAAACAAGACGTGGTGCATCTGAAATATTAAGAGGTGCCAGTGAGGATGCGGTAAAGTTGGATGCGGGTTGTCGGGGTTTACGGCGGGATTTTATTGGACGCCCAAAATTATGCGCAGGTCCGCCTGAATTAGACCAAGCATCCATGAGATGACCAAGGAACTTGAGATGCGTATGATGAGGCGAATCTTCATCAATGATAGGATGATCATCAAAGGCCTTGCTAAACATGGTATACACTTGAGCATGGCTTGGAGTATTATGGCGACCAGGAAAGGCCGCGCGAATAGCCGGGAGAGGATTTGAAAAAAGGTTCCATACTTCATCTAACAGAAATAAAGCGCTGGGAAGCTCTAGTCGGATAAGAGCATCGAGGATAGCATACTGGTATGCTTTGAGTTCATTGGTAGGAAAGTGAAGCCATGATTTTAATATTGCAGCACATGCATTGCGCACGTTACACAAGGTGACCTTGGAGTCATAGGAAAAGCCAGTGATCTTGCAATCATAGGACTGATGAGGAATATCGGGAATATAGTCTGCTGAGAAAAATGTATGCCGGGTACTTTTGCGTCCACGCCCTTTTTCATTGTGCAACTTGTAAACATCGTTGATCAGTTTTCGCACCCAGTGAGAATCAGAATCCAGAGTTCCATCTATGTTCTGGAGAGCATCTGGGTCAAGGTCTTCATTGGCAGTTGTGGTAGATCCTGAAGAATCAATAAGCGTTACTGCGCTGGCAATAATCCCATCAAGCCACATAAACGGAGACCATGTTGCAAACATAGTCAAAGCCTGGCCAATACGAATGTCGACTTTGGTTATCATAGTGTATCTGGTTAAACCTTCCATAGCATCCCAAAGATGAAAAATTTTGTTGGCTGCTTCTCTAGAAGTCGGATTATTGCGCAAAGTATTCAGCGTAGTATTGACAGATAAAGAAAGACTTGATGGGTTCTGGGCAGGTACTGGAGTGCGAGCAGCAGCTATGCCATCAAGAAACATGTCAATTACAGACCAGATAGGAACGAGAGTTAGAGACTGAATGAATTTGCCAAGCACATTATCTGGATCTGAAGAAATATAAGCCAATAAATTTCATTCAAATATATAACGCGCACTTGTGCTGCTTTTGATTAGAACTTGATCAGTGATATCCAGTGCGTAATCAGTGTAGTCTTCATCGTCAGTGTAGTCATCATAAATAGCATCTGCAGCAGCATTGTCGCTATTGTAGTCCTCTTCATCGCTATCATCGCTTGGGTCATCCATTTCTATATCACCATCACCATTACCAGTATGTCCATTATCCTGATCTTCAAAATTGGTGGTACCTTCACCGGGTCATTGTTGTCAATAGTGGCAATATAAAAATATATATATATCAATGCAAAATTTACCTTCACACTCTGGAGTCTGGCGTAAATCCATATTCATTAGTACATCTTCAATATCACTTGAACCATGAACATCTAATTGATTTGGTCTATTGTTAAATCATGTAAGAGCATATAATATATACTTTCCTTGATCTGGTACAGAACTAAGAGGAGCTAATGAAAGTGCGTCAATATAAAACAAATATACAGGATGTTCCACATACAAGATGCTGCACTATCATCATCTGAGAGTTCAGATTCACCTAATAAACTATAAGAGAATGCGCTGATGAATGCATTATTACTATACCTGAATCTTGGAGAGTAATGCGTGTACGTAATCTTTCCAGTTCCTGGCGTTGGCTAAAAGATATGGCAATATTGTTGCTGAATGAAAAGGGATTGGCTGGAGAAATTGGGTCTAGCACAGGACCGGCTAGAGGAGAATCTGAGCTTGATGGCATATCCAAGTTAGGGTTGGATGGAGAGTTTGGTAAAGTTCTATCGTCTTCTTGTCTTTCATCTATAGCTTAGAATATTGATTGTAAGTGCATAATGTAGTTATACCATGAAGTGACATACCCAAGTTTATGGTCTGATTCACTGTAACATGAATCGCTATATTAAGATTGTTACTTATGAAAAATGACTTGAGCATACCAGCAGTTTGTCGTAAATTTTCTATTGTATTACTGAACCCTGGATATGTGTATGGATAACTTGACATAGGAACGGAAGCGTTTTTTTGAGATGCTTTAAGACCTGTAAACTAGATATATAGTATTGATACAAACTCAAATTATATAAGCTTACGCTTTTCTTCTGTGGTAAGATTTTCATTGCGAGGCTTTTGTTGATCTGAAGCAATAAAAATTAGGTGATTACTCAACTGATAATAAGAAAATCACACACTCTTTGTTCCAGTTGTTGCAGCTGCTCTACCACGTTTGGCTGGAGATATACCATCTAGTTGTTGGTCCAATGAGCGGTCAAATTCTGCTGGCATATACTTCTTGCACGTTTCTTGAACGCTTGTCCATTCTACAACACCATCATCATGAGCATCTTTTGAGTGCTTGTCAGCCTCCATCATGGTAGGATCGTCTTCGGGTGCATCTGGACAACATGTATAGCCAGTGGGTGCATAAGCCCAAGAACCTGCATCTACACGCTCATTGATATCCTTGGGGACGTTCTCCTCACGATCGGTATCTTTAGCCTTGGTGAAAGCTCGAAGAAAGTCATCAGGTGCAATCCGAGCATGGAGGCGCAATGGAAGTTGGCGAATAAAATAGACGTTGGCTTGAAGTAAACTTCTGACAAAGAACTTGAACAATTCGTCATCATCTAGAAGTACTTCACCATCCTGAGCCCAGTTGGCCACGTTGCAGGAAGGAATCGGCAAATAGGAATCAAAACTACATTGAGGTATTGTTAGAAGTATATAAAAAACGATAGTTTAAAGATGAACGCACCCGATTGTAGACATTTCAGGACTAATAGAAAATGCATTGCTTTTATTGATGGTTGCCAAGTCGATCGCATGATTACCAGCACCAGACAACATAGATGATGGCGGATAAAGAACAGTCATGACACGATATGCATCAGCAGCTGGAGAGACCCCTGGCGGTGATAAAGGTGGTGTGCCACCATGACGTCTCAAACTGCTGAAGTTCATCACACGGAATCGCCGTAGAACGATATAGACACCCAGGGCCAACAGATGAAACCGGCCCCATTCATAGCCTTCCTCCTCAGGTATGTGGGTGTTCGATATCATGCATGACAAACCCCCTAGGTCATCCTTCTTGTCTCGGTGGCTCTGTCCAAACTGGCCCATGCCAGGAAGTCCATAAGCTACATTATGAAGCAGATACTGTAAGTTTTCATGCTCATATCTAGGCATAACAACTACGCACTCATTGCAATATCATATGCTACAGCCGGCGCAATGTTGAGTTGGGCGGTAGGATATGCGTAGTTATCCGCAGTGCCAATGCGAGGCATGTTGATGAGATCAGCATGTCTTTCAAGACGTTCTTGAACTTGTTTTGGTGCGTAACGTTTGATTGACTCCATTCCTAGAATCGAGTTGTACTGAAAATTTTTAATTTTAATCTTAGCGCTTTGAATCAATGTGAGAATGCACCTTAAGCATGCGAAACCGCAATTGCTGATCAGCGTTCATCTTCTCATCCATGACCTTTCCACTTGCAGTTGGTGAAACGAGGGTCTTCCATACTTGAGTTGATGGACCTATAGTATAACAACGGGTTCCCTTCACTCCAACAATCCAATCATTCCTCTCAAATCCAAGCCCGCCTGTAAAAGATCCATCGCGCTGTTTTACGGGCCTGTCTGGGCCAGCAAGGTTTTTATCGCCGATGATCTCTTCTTGTATTTTTCTCAAATTGTCGATGACAGTTTGGTCTTCAATAATCTGCCTGCAAAGGTGTGACATCATTGCTTTAACAAATTCAACAATGACAATTACACACCCATCCCATACCCAAGCTTGTATCGTATCATCCTCAGGATCTCCGAGCGTTCCATCTGTTTTCAGCTCTCTGGCAAACATGATGTCATCGTCAAACAATTCATACAGGCCTTTTCAAGTGTGTCAATGTGCGTCAATCAAGAATTTCCAGAGCTCAATAATGCATACCTGAGTTGTTCATTGTAGCATCTGGGCCTAGAGGAACTACAAGCGTTTCTTCAAACTCGTTTTGTGTGCGCATAACTGACTCAGAAGTGTCCTGTATATAGACAATGGTTCGTCCTTGCGAGGTCGGTAGGGCACGGGATCGATCCACCAGTGGGTGAGAGGGAACAACATAGAGGCAGGGCAGACGAGCATCTCTTTTTGAATGATAGAGAAGCGTTCCTCCCGGGACGCGGAGTCGTTCATCCGGTAAATCCAACATGCATTGGTGGCCTGGCTCAGACATGAAGTAGAATTCAACAGAACCAGATGATAGATTTAGTACAACAATTATGAATGAGACGGACAGAGCTTGGCTTGAACCGGCATGAGGTTTGCGCGAGGCATGCTCAACAGTCGTGGGAACGACATCACCCTCACAATCGCATAGCGCAAAGTCGTTCATTTATTCTATAGAAGTAAATATATTTAACTTAACAGCAGTACCACCCTCACAGGACGGCCTCCTCCATCTCACGTTCAAGCAAAGGAGGGGGTTGGTCATGGTGGGCCATTAAATGCAGTACCCTTGAACCACCCTGCGAGGTCTCATTCCCCTCATCCCTGGCATCCTGTTGTTCGGCCTCCCCCAATATTTGTTGCCATCCTCTGTCCCCCAATCGCGTGGTTCGTCATCGGTCCCCCGTCCTGCTCGCCGTTAGCACCCTCAAACCACCCTGCGAGCAGTTGCTCGCAGAGCTGGGGGGGTGCTGGGTCGTAGTTGTCAGTCGGTGGTGTGGGGTGGTGTTACTGACATCATTCACATTGTCCCCCGTCCCCCATCCCCCATCCCCCGTCCCCTGTCCCCTGTCCCCCGTCCCCCGTCCCCCGTCCCCTTGCTCGCCATTAGCACCCTCAAACCACCCTGCGAAGCTGCTTGCAGAGCTGGTGGGGGGTGCTGGGTTGTAGTCGTATGTCGATCATATGTCGATGGCGTGGGTGGCGGTTGTGGTACTGGGGTCGTTGTCCTCCGTACCCATTCCTGCCGTTCGTTGTCGTCCCCCGTCCCCCGTCCCCCGTCCCCTGTCCCCAATCCCCCGTCCCCTGTCCCCTGTCCCCCATCCCCCATCCCCCATCCCCCGTCCCCCGTCCCCTTGCTCGCCATTAGCACCCTCAAACCACCCTGCGAAGCTGCTCGCAGAGCTGGTGGGGGGTGCTGGGTTGTAGTCGTATGTCGATCGTATGTCGACGGCGTGGGTGGCGGTTGTGGTACTGGGGTCGTTGTCCTCCGTACCCATTCCTGCCGTTCGTTGGCATCCTCCATCCCCATTCCCGTCGTTTGTCATTGTCAGTCCCTGTCCCTGCTGTCGTCTGTCGTCCCCTGTCCCCATTATCCATTGCCTGTCGGTCATCACTCTGCCATCCACCTTGCGAGTAGTTGTCTGGAGTTGTTTCGGTTAGCGGGGATCTGTGGGCGTTATTAGTTATAGATAAAGTTAAAATAAAACTTACCTACAGCCCATGAGACGCTGACAATGTCTCATGGGCCCTTCTTGATGTGCTGGCGGGTGTGGTACTCGTCACCGTCCTCGTCGGTCATGGGTATCGTGTTGTTGCGGTACCTATTGGCGTTGGCGTGGTTCCGGGCGTTGCCCCCGCTGCTCACAGAGCTGGTGGGGGGTGCTGGGTCATAGACGACGATGACGTCGCCTCTCCGTTAGCACTCGAACCACTGTGCGAGCAATTGCTCGCACAGCTGGAAGGGGGTGCTGTGTCGTGATCGTCACTCCTCGCAGCGTCATTAGTTATAGGAAAATGATAAGAAAAAGTTAAAATAAAACTTACCTACAGCCCATGAGACGCTGTCGATGTCTCATGGGCCCTTCTTGATGTGCTGGTGGGTGTGGTGCTTGTCACCGTCCTCTTCGGTCGTGGGTATTGTGTTGTTGGAGTACCTGTTGGCGTTGGCGTTGTTCCGGGTGCCCCGCCGTCCCTGTTGTTCCCTGTCCATTACCCCCTGGCCATCCCTGCCGTTCCCATCGTCTCTTGTCGTTCTCGTTGTTTCGTGTGAGCTTGAGATCATCTCATGTTGACATCAGTCGTGAGCAGTAGTTTAGATGCTAAAAAAGTGAAAGAAACAATTAGTTAGTTGATAAAAACCAATAAACGTTTACAAAAAAACTTACCAGGGGTCCAAACTTCAGTTTGGGCCCGCATTGCGTCTGAGATGGCACGTTTGCAGCCAGTGGCAGCACTTGTAAGGGGTGGGGTCAATGGTTGTCGTTCCCTCGCTGTTAGCACTCAAACCACTGTGTGAGCAGTTGCTTGCACAGCTGGAAGGGGCTGCTCTGTTGTAGTCGTCGCTCCTCGCGGCTAGGGTGCGTTGTAAGACCATACATAAATCTAGAGGAAGAAAAACATAAGTTATTGATTGATCAAGGATATAAAAAAGATGATACGCTTAGCTTTAGTAATGAGAGGCCGTAGAAGAAGAGTAAAGACGAGCGCTTGTGGCCAGTTAAGAATGAGAATAACAAAGTCAAACAAAATAATGGAAACGCGTTACACCTGTGCGGGCGTTTCGATGTGCGTCATAGTTTGCCTCTGTTTATTAACCTCATTTTGAATCAATCGAATTCTGTCCAAGAGGCCTTCAAACCATGTAAGTAATTGTTTTTCTTCTCTTATTTGTTGACCTACTAACTAACCCTTAGGGATCTTATGTACTACCTATGACAACGCACAACACAAACGATGCGCGATGCATGCCCACCGCACAAAACGCAAATGCAAACAACGAAACAGCGAACGTTCTCTCCAGAGGCCTTTCAAACCATGTAAGTAATAAATTTTCTTTCCTTATTTGTTGACCTATTACTAACCTATTGCTAACCGTTAGGGATCTTATGTACTACCTACGACAACGCACAATACAAACGACAACGCACAACGTGCAACACATGCCCGCCACACGGAGCGCAAACACAAACGGCCTTTCAAACCATGTAAGTAATTGTTTTTCTTCTCTTATTGTTGACCTACTTACTAACCACCAGGGATCTTATGTACTACCTACGACAACGCACAATGCAAACGATGTACAGCGCACGACACACGCAAACGGCCTTTCAAACCATGTAATTGTTTTTCTTCTCTTATTTGTTGACCTACTTACCAACCGTCAGGGATCTTATGTACTGCCTACGACAACACACAACACAAACGACGCATGACAGATGCCCAACATGCGAAATGCAAACACAAACAACGACCACAACGCACGCTGCACACCGCACTAAAACAGGCACGGCACCCCTCCTCCCTGTTCCAATGGGATGTGAGGGGTTTTTTCAGAGATAGGGGAGTGGGAGCGGATTACAGGAGGCCTGTGGAGCAAGGAACCCACCAGGTAGGCACCCCCGTGGATTCGCCATGTCACACTGACCCCCCCACACCTAGCCAAACGACGCGGAAGACACACCACCCGCATCCAGGCCCATGAGCAACTGCTCGTGGGGTGGATCGCGGGTGGAACGGCTATGCAGGGGATATGTGAGGGAGACAGACAAAGAACGACGAGTGAGCCCCTTCCAACCCCCTCCACAGCTGGGAGCAAGATGGGACGCCAACAAGGGCGACGGAATGAGTTTTATAACTCAAGTAAGTTCTCATTTCAAATACTTGGGTCTAGTATATTTACCAACCTTCATTAGTACTTCAGATATTATTTGTTACACCATACTGCTTTGAACGCGCCTGTAACTTCATAAACTGTGATGGCTGGGAATGCGACTGTTGGCACCAACCGACGCATTTTGCCCACAGCGCGGGCCCAAATGACGTTTATCGTCGTTTGGGCCTCAGGTAAGTTTTTTGTTCTTTCCCTTCTTGCTTTTATGATCTAACTAATAATTGTAATACTACTTTTTAGTATTTAAACTGTTGGTAACAACGGGGACGACGCAACCCAACTCAACCCCAACCCCAACCCTGACCGTGGCAACCCTCACCGTCCAAACGGTATGTGAGGCTGTCGATAATAGATAGGGAGACGACAGAGGGGTTCCAGGAGACCCATGAAGGGGGATGCCCGCCGGGTAAGCACCTCCTGACGCCCCTACCCACGCCAAGTTACTGACAACCACCAAACCTCTAGGAATTACCCCAACGCGATATGCTGACACAACCCAACTCGACCCTGACCCCAACCGTGGCAACCCTCCTCACCGTCCAAATGGTAGGCTGTCGATAATGGATAGGGAGACGACAGAGGGGTGCCGGGAGACCCATGAAGGGGGATGCCCGCCAGGTAAGCACCTCCCGATGCCCCTACTCACGTCAAGTCACTGACAGCCACCAAACCTCTAGGAATTACCCCAACATGCACCTGCACCACGCCTACCTCCCATGGCCACTACACCCATATGCAACGGTTGGCACCAACCGACACATTTCACCAACAGTGTGGGCCCAAACGAGTTTGTCGTCATTTGGGCCTCAGGCAAGGTTTTTGTTCGTTCTCTTCTTGCTTTTTATGATCTAACTAATAATTGTAATACTTCACTTTTTAGCATTTAAACTATTGGTGACGGGGACGACGCAACCCAACTCGACCCCGACCCTGACCGCAGCAACCCTCCTCACCATCCAAACGGTATGTGAGGCTGTCGATAATGGATAGGGAGATGACAGAGGGGTGCCGGGAGACCCATGAAGGGGGATGCCCACCAGGCTTACTAAGCACCTCCCGACGCCCTACCCATGCCAAGTCACTGACGGCCACAAACCTCTAGGAAGTACCACCCATAATGCACCCGCACCACACATACATCCATCAACACCCATGGCCACTACACCCACATCAACCACGATGTAAATACAAACGCTTCTTTGGTTTTAAATAGCCTGTTTTATTGTAGCATTTAATATATATATTTGGCGTATCGCTGATACGTTTGTCAAATTATGCCTGACATCGGCTCTAACCGGTCCTTACCATCCAGCTGATCAATGATCTTATTATTCAAAACTTCTAAGCCATCTGCAAAGACCTGCTGAGTATGCACTACTGTCTTCAAGTGGCAGAACTCCAGAACCAAATTATCAACAACCTTCCTGATGCTGCAACAGCACGTAACTTGGCGATTGCATGTCGCGCATTATCAGAACCAACGCTGGATGTCCTTTGGCGCCAATGGCAACATGATATTGTACCATTATTACGGATTTTACCCCTGAAGTCCGACGTACATATAGTGAGCAATACCGTATCTTTCTTTGAACTCAAATATTTACTTGTCCTTACATCAGATTCTATTCAAACACCCTACTAAACTAGAATGGGAAAGATTCCGAGTTAATGCTAAACGCATGGCAAAGTTATCTTTTAACTTTGAAACCCCCACTAGTGAGCAGAGTAACGCCAGCCGATATCACAGAGGGATCCGGATTGACGATGGAATTTTTGCATTCATCAATCAATACATTGGCGACAGTCATACGCCTTTATTCCCTAAACTCCATACTCTCACTCTTGGTGTTATCGACATCGATGCCGCGTGTCATAACAACTCTCAGGCTGCGCGCTTCTGTGACTATCTAAGCGACACTAGTCCAATAAGGAAGATCCAAGCAGGAGAGGTCTACCTACCAAATCAAACGATGATAAAATTTGCGAACAACGACGCACTTGATTCTTTAACATTTGTATATGGCTGGGATGGAAACTTCACGTCTTACGCACTTCCATTCAGGGGACTAAAGGAACTCATACTCCTTGTCAACTCCTGTGATTATATAGCGTCATTCCTCCAAGCTTGCGGTCCACAGGTACCACTGGAAATCATCAAACTTTCCACGTCCGGGGTATCAGACTACGGTCACACAATTCAAGGCATACTAGAGATATTAGAAAGCCGTTCTATGAACAAGACCTTAGTCCACTTTTCATTCGGTTTCAAGTGCCAATACGAAGATGACTCCGATTATAGCATCTTGGAAGAGTTTGATCATGCCCTCACCATGGATAATGTGCGCCCCCTGTGAAACTTTACCTCTTTAGCAATCCTTCAGCTCAGCGAAGCGGTCTATGTTGAAGAAGAATATCAAGATGATATCGGTATATTTTTGGCAGAAGCAATGCCCAATCTGACTACAATCGGAACCAAATATCCTAGCATTCTAAGAGAAGTGCTTGACGAAGACGGCCGGGACGATTATCTGCAAAATTGGGCAGAAGGTTGGCTCGCCATCGTCACAACTGTAGAGAGTCTACTGGGACACTTGTTATCTATTGAATGATAATGGTGCGCCTGAAGTTATTTCCTAAAGTATGAGTCAGCTTAAATAAGAAATAACAGGAGTTTGATGCGTATACGGGTGGGATGGAGTCACAGGTGTGGACACGATCATGCGTAATAGTACAAATGCAGTAGCCTTTGAATGCAATGTTATGTCTGTGAATGAAATTGAATTGTTTTTGATACATTCACATTTAGACGCACTTGCTATGTAGCAATGTAAGATAATAGGTATTAATGCATCACGCCAGCGGCCAGGATGATGAAACGGGACAGACGGCCTAAGGGCACGTGATGTGCATTTGTTCAACTACTAGGTTTGCCGTTGGCTTTGCTAAAGACTATGCAATTAATGGCTCCACCACTTGTCTACTGTGCTTTTCTTGCTATATGCTATCTATCTACAGTTGCTTTCAGCCATTTCCTATGCAGAGACTCCACTCTCACCATCGATATAGGGTGCGCCACTGTTTTGATAACATCATGATTGAATTGCTGGTTAACTTGAAATGTTAGCTGCAACACTGAACTTTATGTCAGACCCAACTCTTCTAGTCTTCTAGAACATAGACTTTGGCCCACTACTAGCGAACAACCATCTCTTGATCTCCCAACTTTGGTAGAAGGAAAAATATGGTCGCTGGCATTTGGGCGCTTGAATGGCTTGGGCGGCTGGGATGTTCCGACTTTTCTATATCAAGATATCCTTCCTGTCTCTGGTGCTACTGAAAGTCACCACAGCATATCTAAATATTGGGTCAGTCACTCAGAACTGAGATCTTTGTCTGCCAGTGCACTAGAGCTTTGGGCGGGACCGACTTTAAATAATTCAAGGCATGTACGAAATGTTATCTCATATCAACAATTGATGTGCATTTGTTCTAGTCACTATTACCTCCCTAATTTACCGAACGATTGTTCGTGTGAATTGAGCCCATGGGCATTCGGTTGGCTACAGTCTAAGACTGTGTTGACTTGTGATATAGGACTTTGTCCCTTTCAGGCAATGGTGTATCGCTGTCGATCACCTCTGCTGGAATACTTGTACCGTTCAATGCTATACCTATTAAATGACTTGCCAATGTGCATGCAGCGTAAATCTATGGACTTAACTCGAACAGTTGTGCTACGCATATCACGTGGCTATTTGCTCAAACATGAGTATGCCAATTTTGCTCGCATTGCACTTACTCAACTCTGCCATCACAATTCTCACATATTTTTATTTTATGCATATCCTGCTCATTACGCCATACTATACAGTATATTCAAAACTGGACCCCAAGTTATTTCAAAACTTGAAGATTCATTATTTTCTATATCTATGTGGTATGACATGGAGTTACCCATGTCGAATGCAGTTTATAGTAATGTTGTTCCACAATCTTCGACCATTCTTGGCAGACTTTGGGAGTCAATCCACTCCATCTCACATTGGTATGGTTGCACTTGTCAAACTGGCATATTTGCTACTACTCCTGATTTACATGGTGGTGGCAAGTTTCAACTTACATACAAGATACTAAGCCCATACATGCTAACTAATACATTATCTCCACCAACCGAAGAAACACAGTACCGATTTGTTTCACATGTCTCACACCAAGCTGCAGTAGAAACTGTTAAAAATAACAAGTCTCTCATTATATGTCGCATGCCACTTGGTGCTATTGCAACATATCTCACTCTTGGTCAAGCTACATCAATTGCAAAGACCCACAGACTATTTGTTGCACGTGGAGCGCCTTTAACAACGATTGTTAACATGCTTGTTCAGCATCAATGCTTTGCACATTGCTATGATAACGTTTATATTTTCAAGCCAATTGCAACTGATAATGAACGCAAAAGAAATTGGCAAGAAGGCCTTAGCAAGGCAAAGCGGAAAGAGCGCCAAATCAAAGAAAAGGGAAGAATTCTTAAAAGCAACAACAATGCATCTTTCAAAAGTAAAAGGTCTGCTGCAAATAACAAGGCATATGCATATAAGACAAAAAAACCTAGCAGGTTTCCTCCAGCTCTACCAAAAGACAAGCTTCTTCACAAAATTGTGACCGAATTTTGCAAAGACACTCACCCATCTCAATTTGAAGAGTCAGGATGTGCTGCTTGTGGAAGATTAACTCCTTTAAAAGATCTGATAAAACGGAGTCAGATAGAATGTAGCCTAGATCCCTTAATTCGAAGTGAAGTAACATCTACAGAGCGCACCTCAGAGTCAGATGAAATTAAGGATAATGAAGCACCAATTTTAGATTCTGACTGCCATAGCATGTGTAGCTCTTGTCACAAATACTTGCAGAAAGGAGTTTCACCACCAATGGCACTAGCTAATGGACTTTGGCTAGGCAAAGTTCCTCTAGAGCTTGCTGAGCTAACCTTTGTTGAAAAACTACTTATATCTCGCATTAGACACAACAGATGTATCGTTAAAGTAGCAGCTGGCCGATATAAAATGAGAGCCAATGCTATAAGCTTCCAAAATCCAATTCCGAAGGTATATGACATTCTTCCTCCTCCACTTAAAGAACTTGATCAAGTCTTAGCGTGCATATTTACAGGACCTTGTCAGCCAACTAAAAAAGATATTGAACGAACACCTTTACTTGTTCGTCGCATACAAGTAGGTAAAGCTCTTCGATGGCTTAAGTTAAATCATATTGACTACCATGATACCGAGATATCCGACAGCAATCTAGATAAATATCCTCTGAATGGAACTCCAGTAATTATTGATTATCGGCAGTCCATTATAAATAGAGACACAGAAGCAATGAGTGTTCATGATAATGATGAAGAAGAAGGTGCTGAACATGGAGACTGTCCTTTTGTTGTTCATGGTCTTACTGGAGAGGAATATTCTGAGATGTCACTAGAGGCGATTAAAGCCAAAGCCTTGGAACATCTCATGAAAGATGAAAAAATAATGTTCGTTGGCCATGCGCAGCAGCCTGAGTCAATATACAAAAATCCTCAACTATTTCCATCTATGATGCCTTGGCTGTTTCCATATGGATTAGGCGGTATTTGTAATGGTTTCCACCAGGGACCTTTATCTACTATAGCTCATAAACAACATTTGCTGATGTATCATGACAAGCGGTTTCAGATGGATCCTGGTTTTGCACTTATAGCATTGAATCATGAGCAAATACAAGAAAGTACTACAGGTGCATACTTGACTGCTGAGAAGGCATACTTCTCAGAAGTAACAGATCGGTTGCATAACATTGATTTGAATGTACTGTCAGATATCAGTACCCGGCTAAGTCAGAATGTTCGTGTCAAGCCAGAGACAGATGCCGAAAAATTATGTTATCGAGTTATGAGCGATCTAGAGTCTGTCGGCAGTCATGTTAAAGGGTCTGCAACATCAAAAAAACATATGCGGAATGAAATATGGTCATTGATATCCTATATGGGAGCCCCGTCTTGGTTTATTACACTATCGCCTGCCGACAGCAAGCATCCAATCTGCTTGTACTTTGCAGATACCGATGTAGAGTTTAAACCTGATATCAGACTGCCTGATGAAACATATAGGCTTGTAGCAAATAATCCAGTAGCTGCTGCCAGATTCTTTGATCTCATGTGCAAGTCATTCATAAAACATGTACTTGGTGTTGGTACAAAGCACCCAGGTATCTTTGGAGAAACTGCAGCACATTATGGAACGGTTGAACAGCAAGGACGATTGACTCTGCATCTTCATGCCTTGGTATGGTTAAAAGGTTCACTGTCTCCTCAGGAGGTACGTGACCGAATCATGGATAGGTCATCAGACTTCCAAAAGAAAATGGTAGAGTATCTTGAAGCAGTTCACAAAGGTGAATTTTTTAATGGTCAGTTTGCAGATGTAAGTCAACGGGTTAAAGAGGCACAAAAGAACGATGTGGAATACCTTGATCCAACAAAAACTATGCCAGAACCTCCACCGGAGCAGTGTAAAGAGAAAGGATGTAGTTCTTGCAACAAATGTATCAAGTATAAAAGCTGGCAGATCAAATTTAATCAAACTGTTGATGATCTTGTAATGCGTTCGAATGGACACAGCTGCAGAATGTCAACTAAGGATCAAAATGGCAATGACATACGAAAAGGATGCCTAGATAAGCGCGGACAATGCAAAGCTCGATTTCCAAGAGAAATAGTCGAACAAACAATGGTCGACCCTTTAACTGGGGCACTGAAAGTTAAGAAAGGAGAGTCATGGTTGAATTCTTTTACACCTGTCATTACTTATCTATTTCGATGCAATTCCGATACTACAAGTCTTTTGTCAGGAACGGCAATCAAGGCAATAGTGGCTTATATTTCTGACTATGTAACAAAACCTGGATTGAAGACTTATTCTATATTTGACACAATTCGGCGTGTATTTGATAGAAACTCTGAGCTTATAAATGGTTCATCTGATCGTAAAAGTTCTGCTCGTCTGTTAATGACCAGAATTGTTAATGCACTTACAGCCAAGTTGGAAATGGGAAGTCCTATGGCATCTATGTATTTGTTAGGAAATCTAGACCATTATACAGGTCACATATTTGTAAACTTTTACTGGAGAAATTATGTTACAGAAGCTAAAAGTGTATGGGAATTACCCAAGGAAGATGAACTCCCTGCAAAAGTAGTTCTTAACAAAAATCTAGGCAAATTTGTTGGTCTCTCAAATGTGCAGGATTATATACATAGGCCTATAATATATGCCAACCTCAGCTTATATGATTGGATTAGACGGTCTATTAAATCTAAGAGAACAAAGAAACAATTAGCTGAATTTAATGATAAACTTGAGGAGAATGCAGATCAGTATGACCAGGACTTTATAGATGATGATAATGATGAACTTGATATTCTTGCTGATGTTTCACATTTAGGAGGAGGAAAAGAAGTTGAATGTGAAACAGATGAATCTATTTCATATGATTCTTTAGATGAACTAAGTGAGACTGAAGCTAACAATGCAGATGCAAATGATCCATTAAATCTTGGAGATGACAATGCTCAGTATATGTATGAAGATGAACATGTAAAGCATGAGTTCTTGAAATCGCATCCACAATTCCATACACATCAGATCCACTGCATTGATGAAGATAACATGATACCAAATTTCCTTGGTGGTTCATTGCCCCGACGTGACCAGGGAGACAGAGAATATTACTGTCTGACAATGCTTACTTTGTTTAAACCATGGCGATCTGGAAAAGACTTGAAATCTCTGGACTATACATGGGATGAAACCTTTGTTCAATACTCATTTTCATCTCGGCAAGAGCAACTAATGAGTAATTTTAATTTGCGATACGAGTGTAATGATGCTAGAGATGACTACACTGCAAAACTAAAAAAGGAAGAGGATGAAGGGACATTTTTTCCATCTTGGGCATCATCTGATATTTTAAAGGACTTAGACCACAATACATTTACAGAATATGATGATGATAGCCCAATTGATATTGCTACTGAAGAAAGCGCATATCTTGAACCATCATCCAAGCATTTAGACAAACTTCAAGAAATGAGTAGAATGGAAAATGTTGTACAAAATGCTGGATGGCTAGATGCATGTCCACAAAATATAAATCAGATTGATCCCAAAGGTTTACAGCTCAACATTAACATATCTGGAAGCAAATGGAGTTCAATTGTCAAAACTGCTAAAGATATAGAATTAATGCGTAGAAGACAGCATCTTCCGGTTAATGAGGATGGATGTACGGTAACAGCCAAAAACTATACCGATGTTGTTGTTGATGATATAAGTTATCTTCGAAAAAACTTTAAGGCTGAACAAGCAGACAAACAGAAGATCATAGATGATACAGTAAAAGAATTTGAGTTAAATACAGAACAAGAACAAGCATTTCGAATCGTATCAAATCATGCAACAATGTCAGAACCAGGTCAACTAAAAATGTATCTTGGTGGCATGGGAGGTACTGGAAAATCACAAGTTATCAAGGCCTTGATCTCATTTTTTGAGAAACGTAATGAAACTCATCGCATTATGATACTGGCTCCAACTGGTTCTGCTGCTTCTTTACTTAATGGTTCAACTTATCATTCTGTACTTGGAATTCTTACATCTACAAAAGGTGATGGAACACTTCGTAATGAGCATACTAATATTGCTCAAGTCAAAACCCGACTTGATGGTGTTGACTATATATTTTTAGATGAAGTATCTATGGTAGCCTGTCATGATTTTTATAAGATAAGTGCTCAGATGTCCAAAGCAAGAAATGTGGCAGATGTACCTTTTGGTGGAATCAATGTGATATTTGCCGGTGATTTTGCTCAGCTACCACCAGTTGGAGGCAGTTCACTCTATCAGAAAATGGTTGGTACATCAGTTGATGCATCTCATACATTGAAGGGACAACAATCTGCAATTGGAAAGGCATTGTGGCATCAGGTTACAACTGTGGTTATTTTACGAGAGAATATGAGACAAAAAAATCAGAGTGCCGCAGATGCACAATTGCGCACTGCACTTGAAAATATGCGTTATGCGGCATGTACACAAGATGATATAAAATTTTTACGTTCACGAATTGCTGGAAACCGTCCTAGTCAACCCAAGCTGGCAGACAAAAGCTTTCGTAATGTATCTATTATTACAGCATTTAATGCACCAAAGGATAGAATAAACCAACTCGGATCAGAACGGTTTGCCAAAGAAACCGGTCAAACTTTGACCCATTTTTATTCTGTTGATCGATTTGGAGAAGAAGAGAATCCTGCCACAGATAAAAAGCGAATGCGTAAAAAACGGACACTGAATGATGGTGAAATCAATGTTACATTGCGACATGTGCTTTGGAACTTAAGACATTCTGCATCTGATCATGTACCTGGTAAACTTTCTTTGTGCATTGGAATGCCAATTATGATTCGCAATAATGAAGCTACTGAGCTATGTATCACAAAAGGCCAAGAAGGTCATGTTGCTGGATGGCAATCTACAATAGGACCACATGGGCAGCTTGTGCTTGATACATTATTTGTAAAGCTTGAAAGACCTGCAAGAACAATTAAAATTAATGGGCTGCCAGAAAATGTAGTTCCATTGACAAGAATTTCCAAGTCTATATTATGTGTTACTCCAAGTGAACTTGCTTTAAAGATTAGTCGTTCACAGGTTCCCATTTTGCCAAATTTTGCCATGACAGACTATGCATCACAAGGAAAAACCCGGCCTATTAATGTTATTGACTTAAGCAGTTGTCGTGATCATTTGTCATATTACACATGTTTATCAAGAGGTTCTACTGCCGAGGGTACTGTCATTGTACAAGGATTTAGTGAATATAAAATAACATGTAGTGCATCTGGATATCTCCGGCAAGAATTCCGAGAGTTGGAACTTCTTGATCAAATAACAAAACTGAAATATGATAACAAACTGCCTAAGCACATTAATGGTAATCTGCGTAATGCTATAATTCGTCAGTTTCAACTGCATAAAGGTACTGGCTATATACCTGATAATGTTCCACAACAGCTCAAGTGGACTTTGTCAGATCCTATGGATTTACTTCCTGTTGTAACTGATAGTCCATGGCAAATTGTTCAAGCAAAATCTAAAATGACTAATAAAGGCCCAGGCAAGAATATTGATATAACAAATGAGGTATCTGTAAAAAGAAAAAATGTTAATGCACACTTTTTTGTTGTAGCAAATGGCACTGTTCCAGTTCCAACAGGTCATATAGCTGGGGTAAAGCGAAAAGCTGATAGTGAAGAGTCAATATCACATTGTCCTAAACAAAAAAAAGCCAAGTTATCATTTATTCCCTTGCAGAACTCACCTGTAGGCATGATGTGGGATGATGAAAACTACAGTTGTGCTTATGATGCACTGTTTACTATTTTGTGTGATGTGTGGATTCAGGATCCTAAAAAGTGGACTAAATGGTTTTGTCATCTAAGTAAACCATTGGAAAGACTAGCATATAATTACAGGGAGATTCTTAGAGGACAAAAAAGACTTGAAGCTGCAAGAAATGATGTCAGAAAGATGATATATGAATCTGATAACAACTTGTTTCCATATGGTCAAGTTGGTACTAATATAATTGAACTTGCTAGAAAATTGATGGTAGGTGACCAGTCACCATGCTATGCTAGATTGCAATGTACAACATGCAATAAGCTTAATACAATAGATCCACCTGAGAATTTTATGCATATAATAGAAAGCAGGCTCCAGAATACCAATGCATGGTTTCAAAACTGGCAGAAGGAGCCTACTGATAACTGCCAGGAATGTAACACTCAACAACACATCATTCAAAACTTTACTATTGCACCTGAAATTATAATGTTCAGTTTAAATGTTACTGGAATTTCTATTAGCAAAACAGTTAAATTAAAGGGCTCTAATAACAAAAATACTGTTCTACCATTGAAAGGTGTTATATATTCTGGTAATTTTCATTTTACATGCCGACTTATATCTGATAAAGATGTTTGGTTCCATGATGGCATAATAACCAAAAGTAAGTGTCAGAAAGAAGGTCATGTAACAGACTTTACTGATAAACAGTTTATGATACACAATAATAATCCTGCAGTGCTAGCTATATATGCAAAAAAGTAAGTTTAATAGCAGTTATTGTTTATATATTGTATAATTATGTACTATAGTTATATATATGTATAGTTTGGAAATACTTGAGAATGTATTAAGCCTTCCTAGTCATGAAATAAAGCCTAATGGCTTGCTGCCAGATACTGTTGAGTTGAGGCTTGACAGCCAAGTGGAGGGCTCTATATAGTGCACTTTGGTGCACTAGAGTCTAGGGCCCCCAGTCCTTGTCACTAATGAAGCATGGGTTTAGTGCACTGCAGTGGTGTCTGTAATAACCTCCTGTCCTATAGCTCTTTTATAATAACTTCCTTGAAATGCATAGCTGCAGAGTAGATCATTGCTGGTGCTCACTAAGAATTATTAGACTTATGGCTTTTGTTATGTCAACATTTAAACTATCTAAAAATTTCAAAAAAAAACATAAGGACTCGTACCTGCCAGCACTGGCCATCTACCCCAAGTAATGAATATGTAACTAATGTAGCAAGTGTTTGGTCACTATTTCAACAAGCTGCACTCACCTTCTATGATCACCAGTACTCCCAGCAACAATGGGAGGCCAGAAGAAATTTGCAAGAGACTCAGGGTCTACACACTGAGGAAGAAAGGCAAATAACATGAGAGTGGCTTGATGTTGAATGACCTGAGTGACACCAAACCACCTGACCTTCCCACAATACTAGCCTAATAATAGTGGGTCATCATGCTCGTGACCCACTATTACAAGGCTCGATGTCGCTAAAATCCAACACCGGCATTAATTCTCCCCCAAAGTACACATTTCAAGTCCAAAGGTAAGCCAACACACTGTGCTCACATAAGCATAGCTGCGGAAACATGTGCGGCACCTTCCCACCACAGTTCCTATCCTGATCATCAATCGATCACTGTCTCCCACGGTTGATCAACACGCGTGACACCTTCAGCTAACCATGCACTCATCATCCCTGACAATGAGCACACTATTCCACTCATTTCTCAACATTATCCTTCGCTTTTTTTGATAGATAATGGTCAAATTGACCCAATCTGACTTAACACATAATAGGATTGTCATGTCACTTTATAGTACAGATGGGGATTGTGCATCTACCTCCGGGCTACAATATTGATCTCTTACCTGAGCCATGATTTGTAGTACCGCACCCAATAAACATGAAATACAAATACCTCAGTCAGATTGCATCAGCAAAACCTGGGCTATCTATGGGACTCTGCAGCAGTGCTACATAGAGTCTGTAGTGACCCATAGTGTCCATAGTGTCCATAGACGTGTTTATCTTTTGTATAACACTCCCATAGCTCTACTGCAGTACTCCCATAGCTCTACTACAGTTCTCTCATAGCTCTACTGCAGTGCTACCACAGAACTACATGCTACTAGTAGGTCTCCAT